>QOVE01009032.1:0-16132 GCA_003521275.1 Tricholoma sp. MG99 | reverse complement strand
CTTTCACTCCTCAGGTCGCTCAAGCTTGCTGCCACCTGAAGAAGTGCATTGTGCATGATTCTGACTCTGGGGATGAACTTGGTGCCAACAAAGACTCATCAGCCACCAAGTCTCCCACATTTCCACATGCCATCAGCACACCTAAATCATGATTGTGCTCCCCTACGCCTGATGATGATGAACTGCAAGCACATCCAATGCATGGATATAAATCCAGAAGCAAAGGCAAGGTAGACTTGTCCGCTTTGCACACGACTGTTGTCCCACTTCAATTCTCTGAAGATCCAGATGGCTCCAGCATGGCTTCCAAAAAGTCCGCCCATAAGGATAAGCAAAATAAGAAATTCAAAATCAAGGTTAGTTCTTGTTAGCAGCCTTGTTCTCACATTATATTCATGCCACTTCAGCCCCCAACAAAGAAAGAGCTCAAGGAGACTAGACGCAAAAGTGCCCGCCTCACTGTGGACCAACAGGTCCCAATTCCTCACAGTGAAGAAAATGCACAGAAATACATGTTCCAATCCCTTTCTGCTACCGTCAAGGTGGCATAAGTGTTTCTTTTATTGACCTGTGTGCTGTTTTACAACAATTTTTCATCTTGGCAGTGGGTGCCCTATTGGAAAGGAACCGTCATCAGACCGGATTCCGGATTTCTCCTCCCCTCTTAAGGATGCCTTACCATGATCATCAAATCAGCAGCTAGGACAGCCTTTGCCAACACTTCTTGAAACACCTCCGGCTAGGGAAAAATGTGGGACCTCTAAACTCAAGCCAATGGCTTCACTTCGTGGCATCAATGATTCCAATTTGGATGCACTACCAGAAGTGGGAGAACTTGTTAGAATAAGGAGTCGACAATGGAGAAAGAAGCCGAGTGGGAACATAGAGGTGGAAAAGTGGTCAATGTGGCAGAAGGTGCGATATACTCAGCAAATGACACAGCAGCATTTGTATGCAGAGAAGGGCCTTCTGGCTGCAGAGCAACGGGAAGTGAAGTAGACGAAGATGAAGGTAGTGACTACGAAACATGGCCGGAGATGAGGGAATCCGCTGGCCCCCCTCCCCCCAGCCAGACAACACTGAGGAACACAATGAAGATAATGAGGTCACCGAGGAGGATCAGGAAGCAGATGTCACAATGGTAAATCCTGAAAGTGAGGATCTAGCCATTGACAATGACTCGGATGAAAAACAAGCACTCAAGGCCCAGCCCCATTGTTGCCCTGCATTCCGCCTAACATCTCTTCAGTTTGATCAATCTATGCACTTCCTATGATATTCCACATCATTGTCGCTACTACAATCATACTTCATCTTATTAGTGGAGCCTTGAAGACTGCATAAAATGTTTCACAAGTTTCTGCAAGCAATGCATTCTGACTGTATACTTCAGGTAAACCTGCAGAAAAGATGATAATGACAACAAAAGCCTAGCTGCGCAGACCTTTGACCACAACATGGTACATTGGTTCTGCAGCATCGCTAGGTGGCTGAAAAGAACTAAGCAATATGGAGGTCGAAATGGATAGTGGTGAACCTCTGAAAGAAAAAATTTCCAATAATGCAGCATGATCCAAACATTCACATAAGATAGGGCTCATTCACTCTCGACTACATCACGTGGGATGTGACCTATGTGTGACCACTTTGTAATCAGCTTGATGCGCATAGTAATTAGACATGTGTAGGATTGAAATTTGAGAATAGTAAACCACTAAGTATGTACTATGAGTAAATATATACACTAATATGAATGTATGGATGTAGTCTGTGCTTCAATTATATACTGATGAATCAGAAGTCTAATGAATGTTTGATGAATATGTCGAGATGTAACTTGAAATTATGATTAGATCAGTTTACATCTGCCCGGATGAGATCTTGAAGAATCACCTCTGGAATGACCCAATGACCGCGATACTTCTTTGCAGCCCATGCAGCTTGCCGTCCATTGAGACCTTTGCGATAACTCATTAGGTGAGTTTTATAATTTCAATAATAATAAAACTTATGTTCTCTTTATCAGAGTCTGGACTTGCTTCTCGCTTTTTACGTTGTGCATAGTGTCCAAGATTGAGATACTGCTTACTGTGTCGCCCCATATACCCCCAGGTGCGACAATTTTCTACACGCGACGCGCCTCATATTACATTCTCGGGGGTTGCCGAACATTACTCAAAATGGCAGAATCTGATCGAAATCCTATTACTCTAGCTACAGGGCCAAATTTTATGATCGGTAACCGAGACCCTATTCATAAAAGGATTTCAGGGGGGGGTTGGGAAGTGATTTTGTCTCAAAGTGGTATTTGAAGCTTGAATTAGAAAAATAGTGGAATGTCACGAAATGTCACTCTTTGGTCATGTGATGTAGTCAAGAGTGAATGAGCCCTATCTTATCCTGAGGTGCTTGTACAAATCATGCAGCAACTTCACAGACATCCTGCAAAACAAATATTGACTGGCCATGAGATTCAGCCTTCGTTGCAATGCCATTGTCGCTGGTATCTTACTCAACATACAAGTGAGATGGTGGTGGACCCCTGGAAGAAATAATACGGCACGATCCATACATTCATAAATCCTGAAATGCTTGTACAAACCATGCAGCGACTTCGCAGACATCCTGCAAAACAAATATTTGACTGGCCATAGGATTCAGCTTTTGTGTAATGCCATTGTCGTTGATATCTTACTCGGCATACAAGTGCAAATAATGAAATGGCATAACACGGCCTCACGGATTCACTGATGAATAGAATGATTGGCGGATCACTTCTAATACTACGCATATGTTGTCCTCCGCACGGCTTGTCCTTCAGCGTTTTTCATGGCACACTCCGGTGCCTGGGTCTCTCTTTGGCCCACGATGTACTACAACCTCGAGCACTTTTCGCAGGTCTTCCGCTCCACACCTATTTCAACGTCGCTACTCTAGTTATCCGGACCGCAATTCTCTGGGAGTGGGTTCTTCCAATATTCAGTGCCCTGCATTTACAAGTAACAAACACTATCAAGGTGTTTACTCCTAAGTCTGCCGCTCTCTTTGTATCAGCAGGCGTTGCATTATTTTTTTATTTCCGTCATGAAAAATCGAAGCTTTCAGAGCAGCGGGGTGAGGGCAGCCAATTTGATTACGTTGAGCTAATCTTTACCTTGAATGTAGAGAATGAACGTGCTAGCAAGCAGTTCGGTCGACCACAAATAGGGGGACCTTTCACATTGGAGACACAAGATGGCAAAACGTTTACGGAGAAGAATCTCCGAGGCAAGTGGTCATTAATATACTTTGGCTTCACGAATTGCCCCGATATCTGTCCACAAGAATTGGACAAGGTGACAGCTGTCATGAATGCGATTGGTGCGGTGGGTATACTCTTCGCATTGGATTTGTCGCTAAGAGGTGGAATGACAGAAAAAGAGCATGGTCCTGTCTTTCAGCCTGTGTTCATCTCCGTTGATCCTGCGCGGGACACGCCCTCCCGAATTGGAAAATACTTAAAAGACTTTCACTCCTCGTTCATTGGGCTTGTTGGATCTTATGAGGAGACAAAAGCAACGTGCAAAGCATACCGTGTCTACTTCTCCACTCCGCCCAACTCAGATCCAGCAGGCGACTACTTAGTTGACCATTCCATCTTTGTGTACCTGATGGATCCAGAAGGGAGGTTCGTTGAAGCTTTTGGGCAAAGCGTAAGTAAGGAAGAGGCTGTAAAGAAAGTTCGAGAGGTACTGGGAGAATGGAATAGTAGTAGCACAGCTTAATCACATGGTTGTCTTCATCAAGCATTTCCTAATTTGGCTGTCAGGGTTGGCAAACCTTTGGGGACGTCGTGTAGGTAAAATGTATAAAGGAAAGCTCTGTCCACGTTCCGTCTTATTTCCACCACCCCTCCAGTTCCACTTCTTTGCTGTACATCGTTGCTCGTGGGCTAGATGGACGCGCTCTTCTTGCCTCTGGCTGAGTTAGTCGGTGCCAGCGTTGATCAGATAAAGGTTTTTGATTCGAACTAGCAAGAGAGCAATCATCGCCTAATACTCTTCTTACAGCTTATCTCATGTCTTCTAGTTGCATACCCCCTTGGCAGTCTCTTTGTTCGCATACCATCTACGCAGTCCACATTGAGGCATCTATTCAACATCAGTGTCGCGCTATTCTTCTTCTTTCCCGTATTAAAGCTATATTCTGGCTTTGCTCAACTTCTTGCCAGCATCATTGGAACCTACTTCATCGCTAAACTGGATCACAGTTCCCGTATGCCATGGGTCGTCTTCGTGTATGTCTTCTAGTTTGTGGCAGTCAAAATGCTTACCGTATGCATCCCGCCTTCCCAGGTTTGTGATGGGTCATCTGACAGTTAAGTAAGTTGGAATCGACCTGAAAAGATATATGCCCTAAAAATCGGATAGTCATGTTATCCGTGCTATGTATCAACTAAGCTACGAGACGATGGAAATTACCGGTCCGCAGATGGTCCTTACAATGAAACTTACAACATTCGCTTGGAATGTGTGGGATGGACGGAGACCAACGGAGGTACGTAAATACATGCCGTTGGTGTTTATTCGCTAGCCGACTTTTTCAACCGGTTAGGATCTAGACAAGTGGCAACTTTCAAAGCGGATAACAGAATATCCTTCTCTATTAGAGTTTTTGGGTTACGCGTGAGTTGTATGTGCTTTGCGAAAATAATCCTAATGAAGTTTTCCCTTGTCATGTAACACAGCTTTTACTTTCCTGGCATTCTAGTGGGACCATATCTTGATTTGTCGGAATATAGAAATCTAGTTGGAGAGGCCATGTTTGAGGATCCCGCGGTGAAGTCGAAGACGAAAAATGGGCGTAAGCTTCCCCCGGGCAGGAAACGCGTCGCTTACAAGAAGATGTTCATGGGCTTGTCGTACCTTGGCCTTTTTGTCGTTTTCGGTGCGAAGCACAACTTCTCGACAGCATTGGAACCCTGGTTTACCAAGAAAAACATACTAATGCGGTATGTCGACTTGGCTTATGTTGTACTATAGCTGTCTCACGGGCACTCATGTTAGGATTGGGTTATTCCAAATTTACGGATTCTTTGAACGCGCGAAGTACTACGCGATTTGGACCCTTACCGAGGTAAGGCGAAGCCACAACTCTGACTACGCGTAGATCTAATACTGTCACCAGGGAGCTAGCATCATCACTGGGCTTGGGTTCACTGGTTTTAGCCCGTCGGGCCAGTCCCTCTGGGAAGGCGCAGCTAATGTGAAGGTTCTTGAAATCGAGTTCCCATCGAACTTCAAAGTTCTTCTTGACTCTTGGAACATGAAAACTAATATATGGCTACGAGAGTGTGTCTACAAACGTGTCACTCCCAAGGGCAAAAAACCGGGTTTCAGAAGCAGCATGATCACTTTCCTTACCAGTGCATTCTGGGTCTGTATATCTCTTACATCAATAATTCTGGGTGCCAATTCTCTATTAACAGCACGGCATAGCGAGTGGCTATTATCTGACCTTCCTCATGGGTGGTTTTATTACCACTGCAGCTCGGCTCGCTCGCTCGAATATACGACCCCTCGTTTTACCGGCACAAGGTGAAAAGCCTTCAGCAGCGAAGAAATTGTACGACGTAGCTGGTACTGTGCTTTCCACAGCTATCCTCAATTACGCTGCATCTCCTTTCATGCTTCTCTCTGCGCGCAACTCCTTCACCGCGTGGTCGCGCCTCGGGTACTATGGTCATATCATTATTGGAGGAGCTTTAGTGTTTTTCTATGCAGGAGGTACCAAGTACTTCAGACATCTGCAGAAGGAATACGGGATCACGAAAGCTCCTACGAACGGAAGTGCTTCAGCCGGTGGACAGGACACGCCTCTTTCTGAAAAGACATTCACTCTCCCCCCAGCAATGGATACAGTCATACCTCCCAAAAAGTAGTACTCTTATCTACATGGATTTCTTATTAGTATTTAGCAGTGTCTCTACCGTTCTTACGACAGATGTCGCTTGCTCCATTTATGAATGTATCGTTCGACTCGTAACTTGCTGCATATCTAAATTTTCTATTCCTTCGCAGGAAAATAGTACGACTGTTGCTTGCATGTTATAAAGTTGGTGTAATGCATACATACATCGTATGATAAATGGAGCGCACGGAACGTCTCACAAAGCCGACCACTATTTTCCATTGCAAGAAACGAGACAAAACCTTTAAACCTTAAACGCCCGAGACTTTCTGCGGCCACGAGCCATCTCGAACTAAAAGCAACGTATAAGAGAAGATTCTGTGAGTCGAATAAAAACAACCTACTTTACGGCCCTTTGAGGTAGTATAAGGCTTCTTGTGTTTGTGCGGGCCTACGGACCATTGATATAAGTTCCTGTATATCAAATTTGCCTATGTGCTTACCCATTCCAAAGTGCTTGTTAGCTTCCCGTGAGTTCTTCACACCCCGCAGTAACACGGTGTTAGCACCAGTGGGCGCCCTCAGTGCAAGCTGATCCAGAGTCAATGCCTCTCCTCCTGCATTAACAATCCGATCCTTTGCAGCCCGCGTGAAACGAAGAGCGGCAACGGTCAGCTTAGGAATTTCGAGTTGTCGAACGTCATCGGTAACTGTGCCCACGGAAACAATGATCTTCGAATCACGATCGAGTGTGTTCGAAGTCTCTTTGATGATTTTAGATAGAGAGATAGGAGGCCGGTTGACTTTGGACAAGAAGAGACGGTTGAGTATGACCTGAACTTATGGGTCAGAGGCTGCAGGCAAGATTTATACACAATGGATCAGTAACCTTGTTAAAATTGGAATCTGTGCGGCGTGCCAAGAATCGATAAAGCTGGAATGCCTAATGTTAACAAAGACAATGGGTCTGGGGAGCATTGCACACACTTTGACGAGGAGAAGGAGGTAAGGATCCTCGCTTTTGGGGGCAGTTCGGTTGCCCTTCTTGACGTGGTGAAATCTGAGGTCAATACCCTAACGATTCGCTCGTTAGAGTATAAACTGGTGCAAAAGAATGAGCTCACCATGGTTGTCGCCGACCTGAGAGTTTGTGTACGTTTTTGACAAGAATGTGGAGGCTTGATGAACTGTGCAGTCACTCCAAATTACGTTCAATCTCCGCTCATCTCCGCTTTAAATAGATGGGCGTCAAAGTTTGCTGGCGTTTGAAAAAAACAGCTCGCCCTACAAACAACCATCAACACCTCTTGAAGTTGAACCACCATGGTGCGTTGGATTACCTTTGGGCGTTCTTCTCCGCTCATAGTTTTTTAATTTCCAGTACGGCGAGCCACCTGCCGCTACTCCAGTTGATCCATATTCGGACGCATACACTGCCCCGCCTTTGGCTCCGGCTCCAGCTGAGAGGGATCCTCTTCCGCCACGTGGACGATCCCGTTCACGCAGCCCTGGTGCTCGTAGCAACAATAACGGAGGATTTCGAAGTCCCCCTTATCGTCGTAGGTCCCCTCCCGCTCCCAGGCGACCCACCCATGCTCCAATTGTGGGTCATCTTTTTCCCTCTGTTGTAACTTTTCATATAGTGCTTACAAGACCCAGCAGGCGCCAAATCCCTCTAATGTGCTGGGTGTCTTTGGACTCAGCATCCGCACTCAAGAACGTGACTTGGACGAAGAATTTAGTCGTTATGGGCGCGTTGAAAAAGTCACTATTGTTTATGACCAAAGAGTGAGTTTATTTGTCAGTCGCTTAACGTAAAATGGGCTTATGTATTACCAGTCTGATCGTTCTCGGGGATTTGGTTTTATCAAAATGGCAACCGTGGAAGATGCGACTCGATGCATCCAGGAGCTTAATGGAGTTGTAAGTATCGGTCCCCACTTGTATTACGAGGAGTTCTCAGCTTTTTGTAGGACTTGAACGGCCGTCGTATTCGTGTGGACTATTCGGTCACCGACCGTCCTCATGCTCCCACTCCTGGGGAGTACATGGGACATCGTCGTTCGGGTCGTGACTCATATCACGGTGGTGGTCGTGATCATCGTGACCGTGATCGAGACCGTGACTCTTACCGAGACAGAGACAGAGATTACTATCGTAGGGGAGGAGATCGTGACAAGGACAAGGACAAGGACAAGGATCGGGACCCTTACGGTCGCGATAGTCGAGATTGGCGCGATCGCCGTAGCCCAGCACCATCACGGGGCGGTGGGCGCTACTCGCCTGATTATCGACGTCGTAGAAGTTATTCAAGAAGTCCCCCCAGAGGTGGTAGTCCAGCGCGCGGAGGTCGGGATTATGATTCCGCACCAGCGGCCAACCCTCCAGCCCCAGCTGCAGCTGAATCCTCGTCTCGTTGGTAAAGGTATCATCATGGACATGGTTTGATGCACTTATGGAACTCATCCACTGTTGTGTCATGGCCCCGTGGACAAGCTGCCAAGAAGTCGAAGGTCAAGGGTGAAGGTCAAATTTTTTTAACAAGTGATGAAGAGGTTCCTTTTTTCGTGGCCGTCCTTCGAGGCTCAAGTTTCTTCAAATTTTCTCTATGATCCGTCGTACATGCTTCGTGAAGAAACCTCAGGGACCATGTTCGGTAGCAAAATTCAAGTTGTCAAGTTATCTCCTCGTCTCGCCTGTTTTCTAGTTATCGTTCTCTCTGTCTTCGCCTACTTTATTGTTTGCAAGTACAAGAATCTTCAATATTCCCACACCCGAATCAAACAGCCAGCGCCTAAATGACTTCGGGTCAAGGTCGAGTTTATTCTGGATTCTAACACGGAAAGGCATACGTACGATATAGAAGAATCAAGTCACTGACAATCTTGCTTGTGTCCGAAGTAGCCATGCAACTGAAAAATGTTGACTGGTGGTTGCCAGCCCCGTGCTGCATTAGATGATCATGGTACGTACACTTTTCGTTGCTATGATACAATACATGTACAATTTGTGTGTACCACGCACTTTGGTGCTGAAAAACTCCAATTAAATACTATGGCGTTACATAATCGCAGTGAAAAATGAAAATCGTTTTCTTTTTCTTCAATAACTGACAGCATCCTACATCATGCCACGCATTAGGAAAAGTAGGTTTTTTTTTCAGGTTTTGTCTGTTACTGCTAATGGCGTGCAGAAACCAGTAATCGTGTCTCCACTAATGAGCGACGTAAGGTGGTAAACAAAGTTCGCGAAAGTAGAAAGAAGACGAAGAAAGCAGCGAAAAAAAATCCTCAGTGGAAATCTAGTGCGTTATTAAGTCTACATCCACATGGGCTGTACACGGAGCAACACCTTGTAGAAACACCCAAAGATCCTGGTATCCCGAATAATTTCCCCTTCAAGGAGCAGGTGCTGGCTGAGGTCTCTGAACAGCGGAGAACGGTGAGTTTCAGAGTGATACGTTTGGACTTGATGCTCAGGTTGTCACTCAGGAAGCCGAGGAGAAACAACGCAAAAAACAAGAAAAACGAGCCTTACGTGCCCATGTGGGGAGAGAAGAGTCGTTTCCAAGTGGTTTAGATGAGGCTGTGAGAAGTACAGAGGACATGGAGGAGCTTACAGGATTGCAAGTCGGAAACGATGCTATTGGTGGTGTGGGCGCGAAAATGCTCAGGAATGTGCAAGCACTTAAACCTGTCTCAGCTACTTACGAGGAAGACGAACCAGGGAACAGGATTCCCGCTTTTATTCGACATACCCTGCCAACTCTTCGAGCCGTTCTAGAGGAAGCTGATATTGTAATCGAGATTCTCGATGCTCGAGATCCTCTTCCTTTTCGAAGTTTGCATCTAGAAGAGTTGATTGCCTCAATGCCAGAAAAAAGGACAATTTTGGTTCTAAACAAGATTGGTGGGTCTCATAGCTCCTCTGATGTCATATCCTGCCCATATTATGATGCCGCAGACACCTGTCCTCGTGAATCGATCGTAGCTTGGGCTGCTTATCTACGAGCACAATACCCTACCTTCCTCTTTCGCTCAGCAAGTGCTTTTCTACCTCCAGGACTCGACATGGCAATCCACTCAAAAGGAAAAGGCAAGGCCAAGGCCCTTGCTGATGACGGGTTGGGAGTTGATTCGGTTTATGCATATCTGGGCGAAAGAGCTCGGGCAAAAAGCGATGGCAAACCTTTGGCAGTTGCTGTTATAGGGCCCACAAATGTGATTTCATAGCAAATTGAAATTGAAATGGACTGACGATTTTTGGCCCCAGGTTGGCAAGAGCTCATTTATCAACTCACTTCTCCAAAATCCTGTTTTCCCCATTTACTCTATGCAAAAGTTGTCAAACGGTCCATCGACGACAGAGGTTGCGGAGGAAACAACGTTCGAGATCAGTGGCAAGCAGGTCAAATTAATCGATACGCCTGGACTCGTTTGGGAGGTGGACGTATATGCGATGGACGCTGAAGTTCGTGCACGCGACATCCTTCTGAGAAATAGGGGTAGAATTGACCGTCTGAAGGACCCGTCGATCGCCAGTGAGTTCACCCTTACAATCACAGAGCTTCCTACTTATCGTTATTGCAAAGTTTCGCAAATTGTCAGTCAGTCTCACGCCGAGGATTTGATGCTGCTTTACGGCCTCCCAGCGTTTTCCAAGGGAGATCCTCGTTCTTTTCTATGTGGCGTTGCTCGCTCGCATCAGTTAGTCAAAAAGGTTTGTGATAGTAATATCTTTTCCAAAATGCGCTCATTTAGGAAACAGCGAGGGGAACTGGATATGACTGGTGCATCGCGGATTGTGTTACGCGATTGGAGCACAGGGAAATTTCCACGTTATAGCGTTCCATCAAAGAACTCAGCTCCCTACACCACGGCGGATTGTGTCGATGATGCAGAAAACTTGTATACAGATGAGCTAAGCGTGCTGGCGACATCCACCCTCAAAAAGGAGATGTGGAAGAATGGTGGGCTCGTCAAGGTAGTCCCGGGAGATCTGGAATCACGGAAGGCTGTTCTGGATGTACCGTGGCAACATTTGAACGAAGAACAGGATGACGATGTCAATAAACCGACCAACGAAGGCAGCACAGACGGGTGCAGCGACGAAAGCCTTGACGATCCTCTGGACAGCGAAGGCGACGAGGACGATGAGGATGAGGATGAGGAAGTTCAGGATGATACAAAAGTGACTCAGAAATCTCTCAACAGAGTGAAGCGCAAACGTGAGACAGCTGCCTTTCGCCCAGTCAAAAAAGTTACATTCGGGTCGGCTTCCGAGGGTAGAAATATGGGATCAAGGAAAGCCAAATTGTTCAGTCAGACGACATCGGTACAGCCCAGTGTGCAGAAGCGCAACTCAGTCCTTATCAAAGAGAGGAACATCGATCATGCTACTACCCAAAGAACCCAGGCACAAAAGGCTGACGATGTTTATAAATTTTCCGCGTTTTTCTAAGTATATTAGACATGGCACATTGGCAGATGGAGGTGCCCACCAAGCAATGGCATCCATGACATCTTATGTACAGCACACCTAACCGGTAATTATAACCGAGGACACAAGGAAATCTACGCGGAATAGCAGAAAAGAGATAAATCTACCTTGTTTAGGGTGAAAATCAGAGAGGTACAATATTTCTGAAACTCACTGAGGCAGAACAGGGAGAAGAGCGAGCAGGCAGAAAACGGATGATGTGCATCCAAATGATGGACGAACAAGTGATATCCGCATTACGGAAATGACTTGAAAAGAAGGGGAGTAGTGTTACTGGGCGGACACTAGGACCATCTACCACCGATGCCAGTATTGACCATTCACACCAGGAGTGCAGTAAAGAGCAAGTACACGTCAACCACCATCCGTCGTTTTTCTCAGATGTTGAAAATGAATAGGATTGTCACCAGACATGCATGCACATTTAATGAGAGGTGGGGGACCTGGGTTGATCTCACGGCGATGTGAAAAGGGCTCCTGCACGATGAACGGGGACTGCTGGGAGGGAAGGCCGATTTGAGAGAACGCGGAATGGGAACACATGCTATAACTCCGTGCAGCTTCAGGTTGTGCTATGTAAAAAGGGTCTGCAGGTGTGAAGGACGAGAAATCCTCTGAGCATGGTTGTGAAGTGAATTGGGGTACCGTGACAGACGACGGCGAAAGTAAGAGCTGAGAGGTTAAGCGATTAGAGGGCAGTGGAAGTGAAGGAACGAGGTCTTCGACCATTTGCTCGTCATCCTCTACAGTCTCTGCTGCATCTCTATTCCCTGGGACAGGTGTATCTATATTCTGTGATGCTGTAGATTGTCGATGCAATTCGGCCACATGCGCCCATGTGAAACTGGAGGAGATTGTCGGTGTATTACACGGCTGTGTAAGACTTAATTTCCGACTAACCGGCTGCTCTATGGATGGTTGAGAAAGGGATTGTCCGAATAATGTCTGAGCTAGTTGGGCCTTGACGAGGCGTTAATTGAGTGTTTCTACTAGTGTAATTCTGCGTACCAACCTGTAACGCAGCAAGTTCTATGGCTTCTTGACCAATGTGACTTGAAGACAAGGAGGAAGTAAGGTCATCTACAGAGATGCTCATTGGGTGAAAGGAGTGGGATAGCTTGAAGTATGATATCTAGTGGTATGAATCACATGATTTACATAAGGCATTCATTTCTCACTTGCCATGATCAGGGATACATACGATACGCGATACGTATTTACAGTATGAACGCTAATAGAATGCTGATCATCACACAATATGTGGACCAAGCTAGAGACGTTTAAACACATGCCGCAAAGAACACTATGAGCCACTAAGAGCAGTACCTACATTTACATTATTTGTAAAATGTGAAAAATAAAGAACAGATTACGAACCTTCGTTCACCAAAATCGCCCAGTCCAGGAATGATATATGCTTTTTCATTAAGACCCTGGTCAATCCATCCTGTGACCTGCAAGAAGCATTCGATAACATTACTGGCAAGTACGAAAGAAACTGCGCACAACTTTTAAAAATGGATACTTTGTACAAAACGACGTGAGACCTTCTGGGGAGGCAATCTAACGTAAAAACATCACCCACACTCTAGGTTTGCCTGGACAATGTTCTCACCAAATTTATGAAAATGATGCGTTCCTCCGGAACACCGTGTTCAATAAGGACTTCTACAGCCTTCATCGCAGAACCACCGGTCGCTTACAACATCATGGATGAGTGACTAGGTGATGTTCGGTATCGTCAACGGCTCACCAAGCATAGGATCAAGAAGTAGGACATAGCGCGAAGCGATGTCTTGTGGGAACTAAAATAAAATATACAATTGCACTCCTGTGGTCATTCAAAGGCAGGCTACCTTGGAGTAGAACAATTTTGGTAAGGCTGTATCTTCATCCTTCGCACAATCAGCATTCTAGAACTTTAGGTTGAGTGCGAGACCTACTCTCTGAATTAGGATCTTTCCGATTCGTACACTCCGGCAGACCTCTCGAAGACCCGCTTCCATTGCCTTACAACAAGTCTCAAGGCCTGCGTTAAACGGAGAAGGACTAGCTAGAGATGTTCACCTCTCCCGCCCGAAGTATGGAAACACCGCATATCTTGCCTTCGAAGCCGACCCCGTCGTAAGTGGCCCCCTAATACATATACAATTGTTTAGCGTATACGTTCATATTCAATTTAAGTGTTACATTTTGATAAGTTTGAACGGCATAAGGAATGGGTTTTGCAACTTACAGTAGGTGTCTCAACCGTCCTCTTTACTACAGGGAGATGATTAAGGCCCTCTTCCACTAGTAGCCTGATGATTCGGTCGGAATAGAAAAGAAAATCTCCTCTTGAGGTATTTTTATCCCTGATGATTGTATACAAGGCCTCTAGCTGAGCGGTCTGAGGAAGCGTAAATACAGATTCTGGAAGTGGGTTGAGGTGGGCTAAATTTGAGTTCGCCTGATGGGCTGGTTGTGGAGGGGCGGGGGGTGCTGGCGGTTGCGTTGACATGTGGGCTTGTAACCTACGACTTGCGATCTCGAGGATCGATCATCAATCAGGAAAGAGCCAATTAGGATTATTTCACTAAGTTTTACTAATGTAGTTCGTCCCACAAAAAAACATGTCTTTCGAAATTAAATATAAATTATGTAGTGACCCTGTCCTAATCGCTATCATCACTACTGTCACTTTCATCATCGTCGGTACTGCTTTCTTCATCGCTGTCCTCATCTGCTTCTGTCCGCTTCTTGACTGCCCCACCACGCATGACGGCCATCTGACCAGCGAGGGTATCTTCATCTGGGTCTGAAATTTCATCTTCGGATTGTTGGTCGTCGGTGTTTAATGACGACATGTCTTCAATTTTGAGCTAAAGGAACACAAGTTGAGTGGCAGATGTTGATAGACACATCGTGACAGCACACACAGATATATCGCATGACACGTCCTCTCCGACGAATGTATCACTGATAACTTGGACCTTCCATGTGAACATACCAACTCCCTGTGGCGCTTGGAATTGGATCTTGTAAGAACGATAATTCCTTGGATGACCTGGGCGCGAGAAAGGAACATCTGAAATCTTTATCGGAGGTACCACTACGCGATTTGATTTCTCGTCTGCAAGGACAAGCCACCAGGAAGGTTTGCGTTCCTATAAAAGGGTCGAGTCAACGTGTGTTTCCCGTGTCAGTGTGATAACGCACTCCAGGCCAATAAGGTGCGTGTGCCCAGCCGCTGACGGCCCCATCCGGCTCAATGTCCTCCATCTCCTTTCGACTTGCAAGAAACTCCTCGTCTTTGTCTTCGTTTCTCCTGATTTGCTTAGCCATATCTGCATTGAGTTCTTCACCGATAGCAGAAGTAGAGGGAGGCGATAACCTAAGCTTGACGACTAGAAAAACGATCGATGACGGCGTCACAATGCGCTCGCCTATCACTATCAGTCATGCATATGTGAGTGCACAGGCAGACGGATTTATGATTTATGACAGATATAAGGCATACCTTTGAATGCTGCATCAGCGATCTCAATTCGGCCCCACTTTTCCATTGCCTTCGTTACGTCAGTCAAACGGCCATCCTGTTTCTCATCTAAAGCTTGCACGAAGTCATCCATATCCTTGGCACCTGGAGCCAATGAGGCCAGCTCATCCATCTGAATTCCAGGCAGCTGAGCAAACTGTAGACGGTCAGCTCCGGGAAGGATGGCCTGTGCAAGGAAGGCATGTAGTCGCATCACAGCCAAAGTTGGGAGGAGCCAACTGCGTGCGATGGAGATGTTGAGAAGTGCACTGAGGAGCAAGGGAGCTTGGAGCAGTATATCAGTTTGTTCTATAGAGTTCAAGGTAAAGATTAAGTCATCGCAATCATGGCCTAGTAATGAGATCTACCTTTTCTCAACTTCGAATTTTGAATAGGTAGCCGAAGCAAATGGGCGTAAATTAAAACAAGTGCCTTCCTTCGTGACTCGTGATCGCCACACAGTCGGCTTATATCGTCCCACCTGAAGCCCATCTTTCCTTGGATTATATTTTCCAAGTGGCCAACCTCCGCTTGAGATTGAATTTGTGGTGTGCGGAGTTCCCACTGATATGCTTTTCCAAACGTTCCGATAACTTCGTCCAATGACGACTCTTCACTCAACGATTTGAAAAATGCAGCAGCAGCTTGGGCGTGCACTCCATCTTTGGTCTTTTGACGGCTGCCAAACCACCACCGACCCTGCGGAGTGGCGATGAAGTCAACTGAGAAACTGAGAAAACATCTATGTACACATACAACGAGGGCGGGAAGAGCACCACCAAAAAGCAGACCGTAGACACCAAGAACCCAAACATTATTCTTCCTTTCAACGATCCACTGAGGCAATGCAATACCCATGGACACATCTTGGCGGCCGTCGGGATGGCCGTACTTTTCGAGATTCTCGCGTGTGGTTTCATCAGTGAGCCTGTTCATGATAAAGTACAAAGTAAAAAACGTAAATGAGAGTGCGTACGACTTGTAAGCTTTGGTTATTTCGACGAAACGATTCTGGATGGCCTCGACAGTGAGATTGACGGTCGCTTTGACCTTGTCCGGATGACTGAATCCAAATATTAAGACAAGAAAAGAGGAATGTGAGAAGTGCAAAGTCAGAATATACATACTACATGCGTGAAAGCTTTTTGTAATGAGACTTGATGTCCTTCTCTGAAGTACCCTACGTTATGTCGAGATAAAAATTGACAATAAGATGAAACTTGGGAC
>QOVE01008971.1:0-10367 GCA_003521275.1 Tricholoma sp. MG99 | reverse complement strand
CAATAGCAACAGACATATCACGTGACTTGACGCGTAGACGCGTTATCATTGCAAGTCGCGTCTATCATAGTCCTCCCTGCCTTGTAGTCGATAGAAGACATATATGAGAAGATGGTACACTAATCAAATAGGTTGTTAGTCCATTTAATTTTAAGCAATATTTTCTAGTACTCAGCAAGCTAATATAGAGACAGGTGTTCAAGCAGCCAAAGTCATAAGTTTGGGTTGCAATGACTAGTTTTGAGCCTGCACAATTTAAGAAAATCTTGATTCTACTTCCTACTAACTAAACACTGACACGAGTATATTCGTGCTGTATAGAACTCCATAGCGTGTTAGACATAATGAGTAGGGATTAACATAGATATCTACCATTGAACTTGAAGTAGATCGAATGTCATCTACATCTTGACATTCGTTGTCTGGCTATGGGAGACTAACAAATATCGTATATCCCATGATCCGCCAGCCTCCGGTATCCTACTTAGTAGCTTGCTTACACTTGAACGTTGATCCTCGGGATACAGTTCGTTAACCATGGGTCTTCCCCCACGGAGATAGACCTGTTATTGCAACCGAGGACGTAGGCAGACTATAAATTCGTGGTCTTAATCACTTTCCTTACACAGGAACATACTGCTATTCGACCCGATTCTAGCGTAGTCGAGCTCTTTGCTGCAATTCCCAACTCCAGCAGTGTCCGTTTATCTCTATGGCAGAGAATTGGACGACCAAGTCTGTGTCGTGAATATGTTCGAGGTAAATTACATAATTGCTACTAATGGTACACAGAAAACAGGACGGTATGTATAGCTGACAGAGTAGGAATGATCATGAGAATATTTGTCATCGCACCGGCACGGTAGAGATCCTCTGGTCCTCAACGGGAGGACTATCCATACTAATCCCACAGTCTTGCATAAAGGAGAACCATCCGGAGTCTATTTCTGACTCGGTCATTAGACCAAACTCAACCATTGTCCCCGCCGGCCCAGGATCTATCATCGCTGGCGGGTATTGAGTATTTCCTGTAGATCCGACGTACGACCCATAGTCGCTATACGACTGAGTGAGGGTACTGCTTGTCGGCATGAAGTCTGTTTGCTGATTATTTGGAAAAACGCTTGAGGTAGAAGGTAGCTGTGTATTCGAAGTAGTCATGGTGACGGAGGGATTCAGGAACTGTGATTTTGGTTCACCATCGAGAGGTGGACGCCATCCGAAGCACTCTTCTCCTTGCGACAGGCTGGAGGTACTTCCTTCCATTGTGCAATCCCACTCTTGGTGAGTATTTTGTTGAGCAGAGCTATAGGAGTCAGGTATTGGACCGGGAGCCGGCAGAGTAACGTTCGCGTTGGAGATAGATCTATTAACGAGATAACCCATGAAACTCGAAAACATCTCGCCCATCTGCTTCCCAGGTGGGTTGCTAGCAGAACTACCTGCGGACGTACTTGTGCCGCTGATCATTTGTTTGAGGGAAAGGCAAGGAAGTGCCTCCCCGTGACTGTTCAGAGGGTCAGCCGGCTGGGTAGCGTCACACCCCAGTAAAGAACGACTACCAAGGTACTCTAAAAGTGAAGGATGAACGTCTGTCGTCGACATGGTTGTCATCATTTGAGTAGGTTCTGATGCTAATCCTCCAGTCGAGGTAGTTGGTGACAGAGAAGCATCTGAACCTCCAGAGCCAGGAGACTTCGCCTTCGACTTCCGAGCTAGGACTCTTGTTTGTCCTCCAAAAATAGCCAGCTCTTTCTCGACACCGTCCGTTGCTTCGGCGTCAGACGAAGAAGGGAAGCAGAGGCTCTGTGGTTGGATGGGTGCAGCATGGTGTGTAGAACAATACTGAGTGTATGAGCGGACCGCCTTCTCCTTCAACTTTCGAAGGACTCGCTAGAAACAGATGAGTAAGCATGTGCCTTGGATGTGATGTGAGATCACACGAACCAAAGCGATTCTTGCTCGTTGTGATTGAGCAGCAGATCTTTCGAAGAGCTCAACAGCTTGGGTGAGATCGAGAAGCGCACTTCCAGCTACATTCGAATTTGGAGAGCGGGTAACGATAGTTCCTACGATTAGCTATGTATTATCCGCTGTTAGGATGCGAAACTGAGTAAGTAGAAAAGATAGCGTACAGCAGCAGAAAATGTATGGCACAATAAGAACCACACTCGCATAGCCATCCCCGCACACCGATCAAATTGATGGACGGATGCCTTGATGACGATAGACGCGCATCGACACGCAGTCAGGAAAGATGGTGCAAAAGGACTAAGAAGCGGATTCGAAGGATAGTCAAGCATGGCTTGGGCAAAGAAGCTTCGATGAAGATACAGCATGGCTATGACGACAAATTAACATGAGAAAAATGGTAGGTGAAGCTGGGACACTCAACTGACTGTCCGATGCTGACTCGCATAGAAGCCTTTGAGACTCGAGGAGCTAGAGAAATACTCTTCCTCCCCATCTTCACGTTGGATGTAAGGCTTAAAGGAGGTAGGGAACGTGATCTCTCGCACTCTCTTGTCAAGGTCAAGAACCGTTTGGTAGCTTGGTGGTTTGGCTGTAAGCGTCGCCTCCACGACCGCATAGAACATATCCCGTCCGAACACGTATTTCATCCGCCAGACTGCAAGAAGTTACTTATAGAAAAGAGGAAGTTAAGAGTGACTAACATCCGTTCTGCATTTCGCCCGCGTCACTCAGGGAAGCTTCCTCATCTGTGGGAAATTCGCAATCTACGTAGGAAAGCTGTATAGCGGGTGGACGTCCTAACGCCAAGCACTGTACGGCCAGTTAACAGTTGTACGAAAGGGGGAAAGAGGCTTACATGTGAAACGTCTGCTGTAAAAACTTCCCAAAACATCATCCTACGCTTTTGGACCATTTGCGGATCCATATGCCATCTTGCACTATCGCGGTCTGAGGAACATTATGAGAAAAACGTTTGCGACGAACAAATATATGGTATAACACACGTAGGCCAATCTGATTTATGAATGCAATAGGTCAGTCATATTGGATTGGATATGGAATCGAGATTGAAACGTACGCTCTGTGCAAGTTTCGCCGCACAGCTCATAAGACACCACTATACAAATGATTAAAAGAGGAATTGAACCGCCGAATAACAAAAGAGCCCACAGCACTGTCTCTCGTATATTTCTTTCCTCCAGATGTGTGATAGGTAGCCATCAAGCCGATAGATTGGATGGTATCAATTTGAGGCGAATCGAAGACGGACCGCAACGATAATGCTGAGCATCCCAGATTGTAGTAACGTTCAGCTTCGGAATTATACGGAGGTAAGTTCAGATCAAACACCGCCCCCAATGCGAAGATGAAGAATAGCGTGGCGAGGCTATGAGAGCTATACGTCTCCACGAACGCTGACCCGCCAGACTGATCCGAAGTAGGAGAAGATGCATCGGCATTGAGCCGTGCTTTGCTACGCTCGTTAGCCGCATTGTAAATAGTAGGTATCAGAGTATTTGTCAACTCGTCACGCTTCACTGGACGGAAGAAGAAGGTGGCGTGCAGGAGATAGGATTCGCCTAGAGACCATGCGCGCTCGAGCGGCGGAAGGAGCGATTCCAATAATTCAAGTGTATCTGGATTTTGTGTCTTCTGTATTGCAAAGGGAAAAAGATTGGCCAGTTTCTGTAGTTCTGGGTTCATCGTAACTTGAGTTGGTTCGTCGTCGTCAGCGCCGTCGGGATCCAGCTCCTCGCCAGCCTATAGAACAGCTATTTAATACAAGCACAGAGATTTTGTAAGATGATATACCATCATGAGAGTCTGTCATTCAATATGCATTAGTAGTGTTTCAATAGATCACAGGGAAGATACGCACTTCACAGCCTGCGGACATTCCGAAATACTTCACTTCACCAGAGTCCCCGAGTGTGAGAGTGCCCAGCGCGTCGATAGACTGGGATTGCTTCGCGGCCAGTTCTTCTGAGCCTTGGCGGCCGTCCATTGCTTCTGGGCCGAATTTTATTTTCAGCAACTCGTCTGAAAGCAATGAGTGCCGCTCATCAGAAACGGTCGACTGCAGGATCGCCAAGGCGTCCTCTAGCTGCCGTATTCGATGGCTCATATCTGCGATCTTGCGATGAAGATGTTCGGTATCGGCAAGAATGAATCTGTTTTCACAGAGGTATGGGGTGAAATTCAAGCGCAATTGTGTGACTGTGCAGATATACACACCGTGTGCCCTGTCCTGCTGAGAGAATACCTGTACAAAACGACTCACAGGTCAGATCGCAGCGAACAGAGGTCATACAGGGGCATACCGCATGGGCATATGCTCTCACAACCTCTCCGGCAGCATGAGCTGCATGGCACTTTCTTGTCACACCGTAGTTTCAATCGTCGACATTCTGCGCACGAAAGCTCGCCTGCATGGACGACGTCAAGATAGTGTTCTCAACGCACATCAGCGTTACACAGCTCACCCCGAATTCGCTTTAATTCAATTTCCCTCAACTCCTCGTCAGTGACCT
This sequence comes from Tricholoma sp. MG99, assembly GCA_003521275.1. Taxonomy (NCBI): domain Eukaryota; kingdom Fungi; phylum Basidiomycota; class Agaricomycetes; order Agaricales; family Tricholomataceae; genus Tricholoma; species Tricholoma sp. MG99. The sequence continues at coordinate 5,862 of QOVE01008971.1, read as the reverse complement.
TCTTCTGAGGTCTTCGAGACGAAGTCGAAGCCCTGGTTGGGTCGACAGGCATCTTCTGTATTACGACTTGCACTAGTTCCTTGAGCCGGGGTAGACGGGCGCGGATTTGAGCTAAAGCCTAGGAATCCTTGGATGATTGCAGACTTGTATGTCCTCGGCCTACTTCTAACCGTCGCTAAAACTCGCTAAGACTCGACATTCCCTGGTCCAGACGAGAGAAGATCAAGAGAAGATGATAAGCGACCATGCGCCAGCTGACTTACGTGATTTGTATTAGACATGTGAATTCATTGCCTAAGCTCACAGCCACAGGCGTCAGGGACTGTCACGCTGCCGCGCTCCGAGCACGTACTAGATAAGAGTACACATAGGTACTGCTCAAAGCACTGAAACTATTCACCTCTGGAGTCATAGTACTTCGACTATAGGTGTCCAATTCAGAGTTCGCTAACTTGTTACCTACTAATACATGTCACGGGCAGGCTGCAGCGATCTGTCAACTTGCTGTCAACACTTCTAAGCGAACTCGCAAAAAAACCGCCACTCCACCATAAAGTCCGGATATCTCAATGACGAATTTAATGGCACCAAGTAGATCCTAATGCGAACTTCTCGGCAACAGTAGGAACGTGTAGCGTGGCTGCGCAGCGTACCGAGGTATAAGGTCAGACACAGTGAGAACTCACAGTAAGTGTACGATGTACATTTACCATTTATAGCGATCGAAAATTTTATGCGATATCCAGCATCGGTGTCAGATATCGTATGATAAATTATATGCAGGGAACATATCATTCGGTTAGGACCCAGAGTTCAATCATATGTTCCCACTAGTAGCGATGGCTAAATTAAATGCAGGTAGTACTGATACTTTTTTGGAGAGCAGGGTGATATTGAGGGCGTGGCAAGACTAAAGCAGAGCCGACCACCTTTCGATTCTCACTACTCTAACTTGGACAGTTGGACTTAGAAGCCTCAATCGGTTGACTAGTAAAGACAAATATGAATCATCAGCAAGGTAGTCTGTCGTGATGTCATCTAAGTAGAGCGCTGTTACTACCAGTGATGACGTCTGGGAGCAGAGCAAATTCGAGTCATGTACCGCTCCTTCTGCTAATGGTAGTTCCTGTGGGTACAAGAGTGGACCGAAATATGCAGGACATGGTAGAATGAGGTAGATACTTACACGATGCTATGTTTCTGTCTACAGCTGAAAATCTTGATGTGGCACTAAAACGCTCCTTAGGAATCCGCGTTTATGACGAATATTGGCAATGTTACAAAGTGTGTTAGGGTTAGTCTCGCCACCATCTTCTTCACCCTCGCCATCTGCTTCACACTCGGCGTCTTCTTCGTCCTCGGGCGCTTCGTCGACCTCGACCTTCTTGAAACGAACGACATCTATCGTTGTAAAGTGGATCTATAAATCCCAGTTAGCAAAATCTACGATATTATGGATATTAACTGATCGTGTGAGCATCTATATCTTTGACAGCCTTCTAGCCCAAGTCGTGGTCCCAGACCTTCGCAATCGGATGGGTGAAGACTTCGCACAGCTCTTTCAAACGGCGCTGGGGACCACTGCTCCTTGCCTGTGCGGTAACGTAATGCGGGCTCAGAAGGTAGGCTGCGCATAAATAGTAGGACTGAGCCTCCACCTTGGAGACAGTGTGCGGATCATGAGTGTAGGAAGGAGAGCTGGACGCGGCGTCGCCGCCAAAGCCAAGAGAGGAGAAGTTCGACTAGGTAGCGTCTTCACCAGAGCTCTGAGCCTCCTTGTAGCTCCTAGCAAAGCAAATGTAACCATCGAATCCTTCGGCAGAAAGCACTGAACGAAGAGAGATTGTTAGGTGACTCACTATGAGATAAACATAAAGAAACTGATGCTTTGACAAGAGATGAGAGAGGGAGAGACCGCTTCAGATAAAAGTGACGCCAGCCGCCAGCGTGACCTGAGCCCACCCCGAGCTTGCGAGTGATTTGTTCAGTTTTTTTGCCCTCCGACTTCAAATTCAGCTCGGACCGGTGAATAACCGGTCCTCCTGCACCACTGCGCGAGCGTCTCCTGCCCTGTAATGTCGGGAACGAGACTAAGTAAGTAACGAAAACGTAGACCGGTGACTGATAGCACATGGCCTGGCAAGCATTGAACACAAAGACAGTCGTGACGTAACATCTCGTGACTTGGTGTCGATTCTCTCCTAATAATAGGAGAGAATCGACACCTAAGTAACGGTCATGACTATATTTTTCAAACTCAAGAAGGCCAATACCTCAACTAAACTTGCGTATTTCTCCGAAAAGCCAAGCTGGGAGGATCTTACTCCAAAATCGCCCGTCTGTTCAACATTCCATCCGATCGTGTTGGCGTTGCTTTCGTTGGGAAAGAGGAGCCAATTACTCTCAGCAGCGAAGACGAACTTCAAGGTTTCTACAAGTACGAGTCTTCCGAAGTAATCGATCTCGTCGCGCAGGACAGATTGGCTCCTGATAGTGAGTGCACTTTTCATTGCCTCGTTGGTTCTTACTCACGTAATTCTCATTGACGTCTCGTTCGTTTCCCCCTCACATCTCCCGATGTATCTTAATCGTATATGTTTTCACTACATTCGCCCACACACTCCTCTGGATTTCGATTCCCAACGACTCCTTTAGCCTCAACCACTTCAACTTGGTCACAAGATACCAATCTGTCTGATCAATTCAAGAGCGGTACGCAATCAGCAGCAATCATACCAACAAATTGGTTAATCATTGGTTCAAATGACGAGTTTAAGCTCTTCTGTTGGGTTCTTGGAGGGTTCTGTGGCCCCTTCCCGGTTGACATTGGCGCCAGGAAAATAGTAGGTGATCTGAAGAATGCGATAATAAAGGTGAATGTGCATGCATTTGCGGGGATTGACGCCCACACTCTCAATCTTTGGAAGGTGGGCTGATTGTTGTTTTGTGGAACTGCGTGGTCATCGCGGCTGACACCGTCTCCCCAGCTCACCGAACCAGAACTTGTAGACCCGGACGACACTCTTCCTGAGCGCATGAGGGTCCGAGGTAACAATTTGACGACTTTCGCGACAAGGCTGAGCTCTGGAAACAAATTATCGACCGTCTTTCCGCAAAACCCTCCAGAAGGCCGTCTCCACATCGTTGTGCATCATTCATCTCTGGGTAAGAGCGGGTTGCCTGTCCTATTGATCAATTAGTGCTAATCGAATCTTTACCTTTGTGTCTGTCACCACCATTCGCCTGTTGGTCCTCTGCTCATTTATTCAATCATTCCATCCTCCCGCATCTGTTTCCTATCACCATCTCTCCCTGGCCACCGTATCCACCCCTTTACCGCATCCTTGTTTCTCTATTGCCGCTTCTCATCGCGCCGTTATAAGCAGTCTCGTCTGAGAGTACCAATCTCTCCCCAGACTTGGGGCCACCCTGGCTGGTTGAAATTCATAACAAACTCTAGGGAAGGCGCGATCTGTTTGACCACGTTCCCGCACGGCAAATCTGACAACAACCGACTTCATCGAACTTCAGCTCCGACTTGAGAGTAACGATTCATCTCGACGCTCTCCATCCTACGCGGCGCAAAATGTTTTGGACATCAAGTCAGACTTCTTGCGCAGGAAGAGCTCTATTACTATCGACACGGCTTCAATCCCGGAGTCCGACACTACCCCTAATCGCAATTTAGTGCCCTCAGCATACGTCAGTAGTCTCATCCCCCCCAGTAACCAGTCCACACCCCCTCATGCAATGCACATTGATGCTGTGGCCAACCTCGAGGATTGCGATGACAGCGTCGGGCCCTCAGTGATTCGCAATATGTCCGGGCAACTGGCTGGCCTGGCGAACACCTCTTCCACTTCCAAAGCCCCCCCATGTGCCCCGCCCATCCTCGATGACGCTATGAACGTTGACGCCGATGCTGATTCAAGCGAACCTGATTCTGCGGATAGCAATTCCACGCCACAATTTGCCAATTGTCCTGACTATATCCTCGCTGATGCGGCCGCGCTTTCCACAGGACCAGCCGCAGTTCTCCCCTGCATTATTCGATATATGGACCTTACTGCCCTCAAGTTGAAGTACCTAAGTCATGTGCCACATCTTATGCTCATCCAGGACGAGTGGAAGACTATGATCGACGTGTTCAATGGGAGAAAAGGCAGAGTCTACGGCAGCGCAGTCTTCACATGTTCACCAGGAATTGGTGAGCACTATTTCCGCCTTCGACCTGGTGCTTTCATTTTCACTAGCTAACTGATCATCGAAGGCAAAACTTGTCTTTTGTATTACATCCTAATCCTTTGCCTCATCCGAGCCTAGCCGGTCGTGTTTCAAGACATTGAGGGAGATGTTTTCCTTATCATAGACACGGTTATACCCCAAACGGGATGGGTGACAGCCCCAGGAGACGATGTTCTTACACTTGTTGATGCGGATGGTGAAATCTGTATACCCAATAAATACATCTTCGACACACCCAACCTTCGAATACTCTTCACGTCGTCACTGAGGTCCAGAGCGCATCGAAGATGGCTCATTCAGAATGTTCAAGACGAGGGAGCAGCATATGTCATATCACCTTGGCTCCAGGATGAATGGCTCGTCGCATCGTAGGTGGATTATGTTCCCTTCTTCGGTTCATCACTTACTTTTTTTAGGCTGTTTATAGCGAAAAGCGATATCACATTGCAGCGATTTTGGGAGACGGCCCGTATTTGCGGATTTGTTCCCCGTGAATTTTTGAATGCAGTCTGGTCGCCTGTAGCACGGGCACAAGTCCGAACAAAAATATCGAAGGCAATCGAATCATGCAAAGATATTAAGGAGGCCATCTATGCGGTTGCTGGAGATCTGGCAGTGGCACATCGCGCATTTGTTGTATATCCCGGTGACGAGTTCATGTCACTGTTCGGTTGTCTTGTCAAACCAATCTCGGAATACGCTATGGACACCATCATCATGACACTGGATGAACGGAGCACAGACGCTGCATTCAACCTGTACCAGAGTATTCAGCAGTCTTCTCTAGCTGCCACTTTCCGGGGCAAAATCTGGGAACGCAAAGTGCACGGATACTTCTGTCGGACTGCTACTTCATTCACTATTCGATCTCTCGATAGTACGTCAACCCGCCCATGGGACTTCTCGAAGGACGTGAAGCATTTTGACTTTGGACCACCCCAAATGCTGGCAGGAGAAATTGCACGATGCGTGGCGGCAGGGGAGTCTGTCTATCTCCAACCCATGTCAGATAACTCCGCGTCCCTTCAAGTGACTCTATCATTTACCAACCAACTGATCACTTAGTCGGCATTCAAATAACGGATGCCCTCATCCATCCCATCAAGGCTACAGGTTTGAGTGCCCTCCAACTGTCGTTGAAGCCAAAGCATGCATTACTGGCCCTTCGACCTACCGTCGGAAAGCCTTGGATCCTCCTTTTTGTTGTTCCAAAACCGATGGAGCATTCTTTCACCAGACAGAAAATTGAAGGAACTGCTGCTAACTGGAATCGGAAGACGGTTCAGTATGCGCTTGGACTCGACGTGCGTGAGGTCTTCCGTGCAGGACATGTCCCAGTCAAAACGAGTCGGGGTGAATGAGAAAAACCAAGGAAGTTCAAGAAAGAGCGGTGTTGACGGGAATCAGTACAATAACAAATTTGGTGCATCACCTTAACTTCTGATTGATACCAGCCGAGATATGTCTGTTGTGGCAGAATCAGCGTGCAATTATTATTCTATGATTTTATTCTGACGAAACACTGTTCAACTTAAGCAGGCTTTGTTGTCATGGGACACGGGTCATCTGGTCACATTGTTTGGTCCGACAAACAATGACCAAAAATCGCGATGTTCA
>QOVE01008965.1:0-16771 GCA_003521275.1 Tricholoma sp. MG99 | reverse complement strand
CTCCCCAGCTACATATTGTCCTTGCTAGAAGGAATTGAGTTGGTATGTCAACAGGCATAGTCTCCGCTATACCTCCTCATCATCAATGTCATCTTCGTCGTATTCATCGCTCTCCTCGCCTAAATCATCACCGGCGTCTCCGTATACGTCCTCGAACCCGTCCTGGCCGTTCGCGGCTAATGCTTCTGAGACTTCTGGCAGACGGCGATCTACTTCCTCCGACATAGTGGGTATGGGACGGGGGTGGGCGGTCTTCGAACGTATCAGGGATGATGTATAAACGAGAAGCAACCCTGGAAAAAAAGTGGGCGATGCTCGATGTGTGAACACTTACAGTCAGCTTGCTTCCGAAGCGGAGACGTGACGACTGCACACTATCACGTGGTGTAGACGCGATACGCGTTTATTGGCGTAGGTTGTCGTTGGTCGCTCTCTAAGTATACTAAAGTTGATTTAAAGCTAACGGCCATCAATCAGGACTTGTAGGTTTGATCCGCGCCCAAATTTCCGTAGTTCTAACACTCTAGCAAGTTTACCTCCTTCAGGACTATGCAAGGAGAGATAATGAGAATAAATATTTGCCACAGTTGATTGATGCAATAAAGTATCCATAGGAGAAAACAAAGGAGATCTAGGTATGTGACTACAGTTTCATGATTGCGTGTCAATTTTTTACCCTCTCGTCCAATAATCATATCCCCTGCAGAGACCCTTTAGCGATATATATACTGGGGTAAGTTAGAACTAGGAAATCTATTGCCATCGGAAAATTTGTGCAAGCAACACCTCAGCAAGACCAGATATACAGCATGATGGCCCCCATGTTAACGAAGGCAGTGTCGACACATGACTCAGAAGAGTCTCCGATATCGTCTCTGGGACTGCCCGATCCTGTGTAGGAGCTAACGAGCTACAGATTATAGGTTTTTCGCGATACCTAGGCAGATACAGAGTCCAAGGTGGGGGGCTTCTGCAGATGTCTCCATATGCTGCTGCCGTCCCTGGGAGAGCCGCTCGTAGGTTTCTCTTCGGCCGGATGATCTGCAGTACTTCTGTGGCCATGAAAGGAGCTAAATTCAGTCATCCTCATATCAGATACCGACCCAAAAACTGCGGTCGGCTCAGATGTTTGAGAGCTCGTAGACCATGCTCTACCGTCAGCGAGACGGTATATGATCAAGTAAGTAGCAATTTGCTAGCGCGAATAAATAAGAATCAGCACTGTCAACTTGAAAAGTAGGGAAAGCATACCTGTGCAGATGAAGCCACACCCATGAATATTTGGTTCAGAGGATTGTCTATGGCATACGTTACGATAAATATGAGTGCGAAGACGGAGTATAGCGCGGCTGATTCGATCAGAATGGCGGCAAGCGATAAATATTGCTTTGCGTATTCTGCCGAGAGGGACGCAGCGACAATTCGGCGATACATCAGGAGTCGAATAGTTATAAGAATAGTGATCATGATGTTGACACTGAGAGAAACTACATAATATGACGTGCCGAAAGCAACAGGCACTTTGCTGTAAAAAGATAGCCCCGGTTGACTCGATTGGAGGATCCATATTGTCCCCAGCGCTAAATAATTATAAACTTTAGCGAAACAGCATCCAGAGACAAAAACAGGCTGGAACTCACCAAAAGATGCCAGAAGACACAGTGCTGGGAAAAAAGTAACAGCGTATGCAACTGCACGTCCAGATGCAGTCCAGATTACCCAGCAGCGCCATAACTGCCAGCGATACATTCAAAGCGATCTTAATCGAATGAAATCATAAAGCGGGGGAACACCCACCACCAACAAATCGGAAAGAAATGTCAGAATAAAAAGAGTAGCGATGAATATAACATTGATAGGCAGATTTTGGGTTGCCAAAAAATATGACCAAGGACCACCAGGATAGTTCCGATTGTCGATGTACATGGACTGCACGGTGTTCGCTTGCACGACCATGAAAATAGTCTCAATCAACAGAAGGACGGTAGTGTAAGCGAGAAGAAATATTGATCCTTTGCGACTTTTCCTTCGGCTCCATAGATATTGTGCACATGTAACATACATCACTATCTGAATGCCTGCAGCGATTGGTATTAGTTTCATTGTGCTTTAACCAAGGCGAGAAGCCACGCTCACCGTATCCTACCCCAGAGAGAAAGTCTCCTGCGACAAAAGTGCGTTCTAGGTAGATAGTCTTAGGGAGTTCGTCTGGACCATAATACGGCATGTTTGGTGTGGCAGATGATGGATAGAGTGGACTGGCGAGCTGGAGTGGCTTTTGTAGTGAGTGTGCATGTGCACCGCAGACGAGATGTCAGACTCTAGGCCTAGGCCTGCTTTACTACATACTCGCCGATTCTGTTCGGGGCAAACTGCCAGCAGCTCGATATGTTTTAACCTGTCATGTTGTTGGGCAGACGGTACCTGACGATTGTTCGCACTTGCCGCACTGGTATCATATACTTGACTTGTACCATTTTGGACTCTGCATGAGGTCGCCAGTTCTCCATCTGGGCTTGTAAGTACCAGCACCCAGTACAATATCATATCGCGAGGGCACTGCGAGCGCCAACTTGAAGATCCAACTTGAAGTTCATCATGATGGGGTCGGATTAGCTGTTGTCGGTGGTGCTGGAAGGCGAGCCTGAGAATAGCTCCGGTAGCAACGTTCCGAGTACACTTCGAATGGACTGGCAAAGCAGGTATAGTTCATTTGAGTGAGTCACTGGCAGTGGCCAGGTGAGCTACCTAGATTTTGATTTCAGGTTATTAATAGCTGTCAACCTGGAACATCACGCCGACTCGGATGTCTATTAATTATAAGAGTTGATCGGGCTGCCACAGTGCAGCATGTCGATCAATCCGATCATACAAGCGTTCAGCCTGTCAATTCAAGCGTCACGCACTGGTTGTCAAGACCTTTAAGACCTTTATATAGCTAAAGTATCATGTATCATCATGATGCTATCGATATCACAAAAAAGTAATTCTATCATCAGCCTGAGCGCCGAACCATGACTAGCACACCGTTTCGCCAGCAATAAAGAGTCGCGATCGCGTCGAGCTAAGTGGTACTTAAGGGTCATGTTTGGGTACCCGGGTGAGCAGTAGGACTGCTGTGCACAACTTAATCAGACTGATTGTAATATCAGTCGTATTAGGAGACGCGGAAGCATCACTTCATGACATGATGCCAGCGAATTGAATCAAAAAACTGCCAGTGTGCCCCGGGCAAATCCCCGTTAACGTTGACACCAAACAGCTGATCTGATCACCGTGCAGTTTGAGCTGCGAAGACTCGACAATCCAAGCTAGTCCGATCGTGACTTTAACGCGCGTACTATCGAGTCAGGGACGGACACTTGAAGATGATCATTGAGAACACTAAAATTTTGTTTTCCTATTGGGTATATTCTCTAATTGAGTTAAAATATGCCACTCTCTCCCCGTCTAGCAGAAGAATACAAGCTCGCTGTGTCTAATGCCAGTGCATGTCAGCCTGAGGCACTAGTACCCTCTCCAAGTTAGAACACGGAAAACTCTTACCATCGTGCTCCATTTATTTCGGATATATCGTTTTCGACACCAGCCGCCCATTCAAGTGCTTTACAGCGCTTTGCACAAAGCTTGACAGTAACCAAAGTTTGATAAATAAGAGCAAATTTGGTATACTCCTGCAATGTAGCTCACTTTACAACTTCCACAACGGTTTACTGGCTTAGCTTTTAGTTAAAGAAATGTATAAAAATAACCTAGCTATAATATCATTTCTTTGAATTATATTTACTAAATGTTGTAGCTCTTGTAGTACACAAATACAGTAATTTTTACACTTTTTCCTACTATATACAAGAAGAAATATTATTATTTTAAAATGAAAGGTTTTATATGCTATTTATCTATAAGTTCTTCACCGGAAACTAAGTCAGAAAGTCATTGTGGAAGTCACAAAGTAAGCTACAAGACAGGAGTATGCCATCTCAGAGCAAATTTGCTCATGTTTACAAATGTCAAAAACTGTTGGCAAGTGCTTATGCAAAGCGCTGTCACGCCGGTAATGAATACTACGAGCGCCCAGCGCCCATTTCTTTCGTTGACCGACTGTATCCAGGTACTTACTCGCAAATTCGCACGTCCGCTCAGCAGCAGATCAGGATCTCACGCTCACTCACGGCGGACATAAGGGAAAATCCTAATTCAAGCGGCTAAAATTCTACGTCGCGACCAGACCCTGAGTCAGTGATGTATAGGTTGAGCACGATGAGTACATTTCGTACACTCGCCTTTATCGCGGAGGACCTAGGTCAACAACTGTCTTCTATCCCAGTTTTAAACTTAGTTTCAGACGATGCAAATACTAATGAAACCATGCGATAAGTTAACGATCAAAACTGAAAGAACGGAAATGACCTCCCAAAGCCACCGAGATTAGTGGTAATTACGGCGGAAATAATTGAGAATGAATACCGTCGCCGAGTAATGTCAGACAAGAACTCTGATCCAGAAGGAGGTCTGCGCTCGGAGACGATGGACGGCCAGATTCGCATGTCCGAGTCAGTACAGCCGGTCGGCTCCTTTTTTCTCCAATTGCCCGTGTCGATGTTGAAATATGTAAACTCAAATATTCTGGCCATGTAGATTAGGAGGAAAATATACTAAACATCGGACTCTCTTCGGATTCCAAGAGCCAGCTTGAATACTTGATCAGCATGATACTAGAAAAAGGCGCCGGCTGACCAGGTCTGAATGCTATGAAGCTCTCAGGTGAGTACTGAGTGGCGAACCCTGGCGACCCGGGCTCGAGAAGTGCATTTAAGTGTCGCAATGAGATTCGGACTGGTGGAAGGTGGGAGCTTCCGAAAATCAACTTCTTAGATCTGCCGCGTATAGAGTCCTCCATGGCAATATCGAAACCATCGAGAAGGCTTCCATAACTCGTAGAAGTTAGCAACGGGGTCTTATGTTGCCACAGCCCAAAACTGATTCTGGCCTGCGGGTGGATATGCAGAACTATGAAATTTACCCGCGTATCACGTATTGTACCTGCAAGATCCTCGATACATCGAACGAGAACAATGGAACCTAGGCAAGACTCGAGGATATTTAAAAATAATGAATAAATCGTCAGATTTAGCATGTCAGCATAGTCGAATAGCTTTTCTCCGACATACGGTGATGAGTGTCCATACAGTTTGAAGCCCGACTCCAAGAGCCGGTACTTATACTCGCGTTTTATAATATTGATGACATAGAGCCCCGTTTGTCTTTGGTTCCGCCACAAGCGTGGAATCCATATCTCGCGCCTGTGCAGGTGAAAGTGGGGAGATGGGTCCAGTACTGATGTGGAAGGAGCTCAATCGCGTAGTACGCTGTGCAGGTACAGTGCCAAAACTCATTTCAGGGAGTGTCTGTTGAGCATTTAAGGTAGTTTTGGTCCAAGCACGCCCATCAGCAAGGCGGTAGATGATTAAATAGCCAGCAATTTGCTGTAGCATGTATTAGAGTCAACATGTGGTAGCAGAATCGGCGCACACACCTGCGCGGGCGACGCCGCACTGAGGAATACCTGGTTCAGAGGGTTGCTGATGGCATATGTTATAATAAAGATGAGCGCAAGAACGGAATACAAGGCAGCGGATTCGACCATGATGGTAGCTAGTGATACGTAATGTCTCGCATGTTCCTTCGGCAACACATTGAGGATCATTTGGCGATACATGAAGAGTCGGATCGTGATAAGGATGGTGAGAATAATATTGACGCTGAGGGAGATCACGTAGTAAGACGTTCCATACGCCTGGGGTAACTTGTTGTACAGAGATAGTCCAGGCTGACTTGACTGAAGCGTCCACAAGGTGCCCATAACTACGAGAAATGTTTCAGTTCTACACCGCGAGTGACAAGAAAAGAAGCTCGCCAAAAGATGCCAGAAGCAGCAAGGCAGGAAATGAAGTAACAACATAAGCTGCGATACGGCCAGATGCAGTCCAGATTACCCAACAACGCCATAACTGGTGTGAAAATGACGTGGAATGAGCTGAATAGAAGATAAATGGATCACTATAGCTCACCACCAGTATGTCAGCCAGAAATGTCGTCACAAACAGGGTTGCATAGAACAAAACGTTGATAGGAAGATTCTGAGTTGCCAAAAAATATACCCAAGGTCCACCGGGGTAATTTCGATTGTCTATGTATATAGACTGGACGGTGTTGGCTTGGACCACCATGTAAATCGTCTGCACCGCAAGGAGCAACGTGGAGTAGATAATAAGAAACATTGACTGTCTGCCTTTCTTCCGCTGGCCCCACAGGTGGAGTATACACGATGTATATAACACCAGCTGGACGCCTGTGAGACAGGATTTAAATCATCAAGTCATGTAGCTGTCGACGATGGGCCTGGCTCACCATAACCGACCCCTGATATAAAATCGCCTGCCATGAACGTGCGTTCCAAAAATATTGTGTCGGCTGATTCATTGGGACCATAGTACGGCATGTCTGCGGGCGGTTACTACTAGAGAGCACGATAGCAGTGGCCTTTATGTTCCCCGGGACTTTCACAAGTCCAGTCTCATTGCTGCACAGCCGGGCGCGTGGCTTGCAGTGCCTGGCTTGAATAAGGAATCGGCTCCGCAAGGAGGACCGCATAAGATTGAACTGGGCATCGAGGGTCTGAATTGACCTTGGTGGCGTGAGATCTGCGTCCTGAGCAGTTTAATTGGACTTGCGATTATCTGTCTCCAGATCTTTGGATCTGTGGTCTCCTCGTACAGAATCTACATGAGCATGGGTACCATGAGTATGGAATCCCCCCATTTTCTCAGTTACCACATTGATATCTCGAAAAACTGCAAGCATAGAAAAACTGCAAGCATAGTAAAGTGTAGAAAACACTTATCGACCCTAGGCCCTAGATCCGAAACACATGGATAGCCACACCCCAGTCAAAAGAAGGATCGAGGTCGATGAGGCGATATAATCAAAACAAAGAAGTATAGGTCCGTGCGCAGCCAGCTGCCACAGAAAGTGTGTAGATATGCACAACGATATAAATACCAGGACCATGGGTATACTCGTAACTTGAGGGGAACAAGAAGTCCTGCTTCATCACCAGTGTAATTGACTGTTGTGTCTGTAAGACTGGTAATACATTAGACGAGAGCGAACGTGACCTAAGCAGAACTCAGCGAAGTTTAGAATTAGTGAGTACCAGACTCGGCATATCAGCAACATCAAAAGAAACATTTCGTCCTACAGATCGCCGTCGAAGGATATCCGCGGACCTAAGCTCTGCAGCTTAAGGCCCGAAGCCCAAAAGCCGATACTTGCAGGCACACTTTACGACGTTGCCGATGGTTGTGACGGAGAGACCGTCAATGATCCACCACGGCTGAATGTCCTGTTGTCTGTCTTGGAAGTGACCAAAAAATTGTCTATATCTTTCGGTGGTGCAGCAGAAAGTGGTGACATAGGTCCAGTGCTGATGTGGAAAGAAGCCAACTGGGTCGTGTGGGCTTTGATCCCAAAACTCATTGGTGGGAGAGTCTGGTTAGAATCCAAGGTATTTCTAGTCCAAGCACGCCCATCAGCGACGCGGTATATGATTAGGTAGCCAGCAATTTGCTATTCCAGATATTAGCGGCTAGTTCGATTACACCATGAGATTGGGTATGCATACCTGTGCAGAGGACGCCGCAGTGAGAAATATCTGGTTGATTGGACTGTTGACGGCGTAGGTTATGATAAATATGAACGCAAGCACGGAGTATAAGGCTGCAGATTCGACCATGATAGCTGCTAGTGATACATAATGTCTGGCGTGCTCCTCTGGTAATACGTCGAGGATCGTTCGGCGGTACATGAGAATTCGGATAGTGATGAGGATAGTGAGAATGATGTTAACGCTGAGAGAGATTACATAGTATGAAGTTCCGTATGCTTGGGGCAACTTGCTGTAGAGGGATAGTCCAGGCTGACTCGACTGGAGTGTCCACAGTGTGCCCATGACTATAATGTTTTGAGTAGGATATTCACACAAAAAGGAAAACACTCACCAAAAGATGCCAGAAGTAACAAGGCAGGAAAGAAGGTGACAAGATAAGCTGCGAGGCGGCCAGATGCGGTCCAGATGACCCAACAGCGCCATAGCTGATACGTGAATCACTCAGGATCATCACAACTTACTGAAATGCAAGCAGATCACTGACCATGAGTATGTCAGAAAGAAACGTCGCAATAAAGAGTGTCGCATAGAATATGACGTTGATAGGTAGGTACTGGGTTGCCAGAAAATAAGTCCAGGGACCGCCAGGATAGTTTCGGTTGTCTATGTATATAGACTGGACAGTGTTGGCCTGAACAACCATGTACATCGTCTGTATCGCGAGAAGTAACGTGATATAAAGCATAAGAAACGCTGGTTGTCTGCCTTTCCCCCGCTGAGTCCACAAGTAGAGCATACATGACGTATATAACACTAGCTGAGCGCCTGCGCTTGCGAAATTAAATCGAATGGTCCGTCAACCTGTTGACGACGGGTCACTCACCATAACCAACTCCAGAAATGAAGTCACCCGCAAGGAAGGTGCGCTCCAAGAATATAGTAGCGGGGGTCTCATCGGGACCGTAATACGGCATTATTACGGAGGCGGTTATTGGGGAATATGTAGAAAGAAGGGAGGGTTGTACGTAGGTGCCAAGGCGTGTGGACTTTATATGTTCAATCGCGATCGAATGTCCTTATGACAACATATCGTTCAAGTTCCAGGGTTGGAGTCCGTTGGACTACCTGTCATAGTAGCACAGCTGTCAATCGAAATGGGGTGCTTCAGCGCTCAGCCCGAACAAATCCACAAATAACACGAGGTCTCCCATGAGAAGAGGATACATATCAGTACTAGGACAAGATCTGAGAAGCCGCATCGTGGTGGTAGCAAGTAATTGCCATGCGTGAGAATTCGGGCTTTGAACTCAGATTCATCACATCTGCTTGTAACTTTTGTGCAGCTGGGTCTATCTGTCGTGCAAGTATAATTAGGTATTTATTATAAGTACATCATAAGCTATCATAAGTAGAAGTACTAGTTGCCATCTAGTTGCTTGTATGCCTATTTAGAGAAACTTGGAGCCTGAAAATCTGGAAACTAGGGCCGGTCGCGGGTCTTTTGGATGATATAAGATTCCATCATGATATCGACTTGTGTACAGAAACAGGTGGACTTTACGTGCCCTTCGGATTCGATGTCGATTAGCCCAACCATGAAACAGCTATTGAACGTTTGAATCCGTGTTGAGAATGTGTAATGAAGTGGCTATTGGCTGAAATCCAACAAAGCCAACAAAGCCTGCGGAGAAAACAAAACTGTCGAGTACATATATGCCAGTGTATTTGTTTTGGGTCAGCTACTTCGAATGCCCCGTATGTACGCAAAACGTTAACTGTTTGGAATCAGCTGGGTCTATCTGGTAGCGCCACTGCTATCACCGTTTCATTGAGGCTAACGTCATGGATAACAATATGTAAACGACGGAATAATCCATCGATCGATTGGAGATTTATCGATCAGAGAGCACTGCCATGAAGAGACCACGTTTTCTGCGGATTCGGTTATTCTGCGCTAGTAGTAAATCTATCCTATCATCTCCTGTGTTGGACATCATACGGAAGGATGCGGAGAAGCTATTGGAATGTGGCCAGGGGATGAATTTGAAAATTACATACTGTTATTTTTGTTATTGGAAATTTGGTTCCTTGGTCGGGTTTGGATTCCTCTTGTCTTGTCATTCACTGTTCCCTACTTATTCCCCTGCTTGTTCCTTGCCTATTACCTTCTCCACAACCCGACCCAGCGTCTTTTCACAGCCTCTGAGATACAGCAACACTCTTTTACATTAGACATCTATAACCTGGGAAATCAAAAGAGAAGGCGCTGGAGTTGGTTGCACGCGATTGGCGGATTTGTGAAGCCTCGAGGCAGAAACTGACTACAGAAAACTCGTGGCTTTACAAACTCGAACATACTCACAGTTGCTCTCTCATACCTTTGTCTTCTCATCCGACCCCCATATCAACTAATTATACAGCTCTCTTCATCCATTCCCCACACCAATTGTTGCCACCCAACACAGCCCTTTCAAGAACTTCGACTCCGCGCTTAAATCGACATCGACTTGTCGGTCGATATTCTTCCATCGTATGCTAAGCATTGCTCGTACGATATCGCCTCAGTCATCGTACGCACCCCAATCGAAGAACAGATTCAAGACGGTACTTAGCTTTGGCACCACTTCCAGAAATTCTTCGGACACCGACACACAAGCCACTCGTCTTGAAAACCGCAGCCTTCCTTTTACCAGGCAGAGCATCGATACCGCTAGAAGCTACGCTAGTAAACGGAAGAACAAAGCGGATCGTGGAAGTGTAGCAAACATATTTTTCGCCCAGCCCGCTGATCATACCGCCACTCGCAACCACTCACCCGTCGTGGACCTCACCCTTGATAATAATATGACCATCGAAAATACCCTTTCAAACTCATCCGGAATGCGTCCTCCTGTGCGCATGGACGCACAGGAAGGCCCATGGAGTATTAGCGTCGCAGAAACACCACATGACGCGCATTCCTACAGTCTTTACATAAAGAGTGCGTCGATTACCTTTGATCCTTCTCTTCCCTCTTACGATCGTCTTGACGTTTTTGTTCCTGCCGGCTATCTGCTGCATTCTATTTCGCTCCTCTCAATAGTATTTTACCCGGGTCACTGATCAAATGCTCTGACTCCCTTTCAGCACCGACTCACAATTTAACCCTTACTCGTACGATGAAGGAGATCGTCGATTTGGATCGGAAACTTCGCGAGTCCCATCCGGGCGTCCAACTCCCTGCATTTCCTGTTGACGTGCATTCGCTGCCCCCGCCACCACCGAAACGTAAATCCACCTTTCTCAACACTCTGTCGCGCCTTGCATCTCCGACTTCCTCTAAGATCGCCCGTAGTTCTTCAACCCGCCGCTTTACAAATCCAAGTGCCGTCTCCCCTGGTGCCACACCGCTGACATCACCCTCGGGAGAGCTTAGCGACCCTTTCTCTTCCTTCACTGCAAGCAATCTTAACAGCTCGGAAATTCCTTATCCCTCCGCCAACAGTACAGCTATTGCTGCATATCTCACTACTATCTCAAATATTGTCACGTTACGTCAAGCCCGCGTATGGAAGCGGTTCGTAAGGGTCCGTACCGATGATCTAGAAAGCGTACGGGTAGAGCGTGCCATCAAGAGGGTACGGTCGGATCTCGCTGCTCACGCGGGTTTGGTGAAGGAGAAGGAGAGCGTTCATATGGGCAGTATGCAGGACGGGCATAGTGTGGCGCCGAGCGAAAGCCAAAGTATACTTGATCACAGGATCAGCATAAACGAATCTCATGAGGCCTGTGAGGATGTCGGCACCATAGGAGACGAAGAAACGCAAGAGGAGGAGGAAGTAAGTCACGCGGTGCCTAATGGTGATCTCGTGATGAATGAACTCGAGGATCCTTCGCACGCAGCGCCCGAGGTGCCTGACCATGAACCTGACTTCATCAAGCCTACCGATTATGGCACAGAACCTGCCTTGGCGGCAGCAGAGGAATCGCTGACGACACCAGTGACGTCCGAACCTCTGTCCCGGATACCACGCTCACATTCAGCCGATTTTGATAAATCCTCCCGGCTCTCTCGCACATACTCTGCTCCCAGTCAGGATACATCTTCCCAAACAGGGGATGAATCGTCTGCCTCTACTACCGGTGGTAGCAGACGGCGTTCCGGACGTAAAAAGCGCTCGTTATCGATGGCTCCAAAGAAGTCACATCGGAAAGTAAACGTTGATGACTTCGAGATGATGCGTGTGCTGGGAAAAGGCTGTGCTGGCAAAGTGCTACTTGTGCGGCATAAGGCGACCACGGATCTTTACGCCTTGAAGGCCATCACCAAGAGACATGTCCTCGCCCATCAGGAGTTACAACATACGTTAACAGAGCAGGCTGTGCTGAAGAGGATGGCAGCCGAATCAAGAGACCCTTTTGTGGTCAAGCTTTGGTGGAGTTTTCATGACAAGGAGAACTTGTTTTTAGTCATGGTGCGTATACAACAGTGAGGGAGGCTTGTAATTCAAGATTTCTACTTAGGATTTCCACCCTGGTGGTGATCTTGCAACCCAGCTGGCACGGTGGGGCCGGCTAGGTCGAGATCGGGCTAGATTCTACGCCGCCGAGATCGTGGAGGGCGTCGAAGGTCTCCATGCAGCGGGCGTCATCTACCGTGATCTCAAACCAGAAAACATTCTCATTGGCGCTGACGGTCACATCGTACTTACTGACTTTGGACTGTCAAAAGAGTTTCCGCGGCGTACGACGTCAGCGACTGCACCTTCAACCCCGCAGGGTTCCCGTGGTGGCGAGTTCTACTCGTCGGTTCCGGGAACACCGCAGCCCACCACTCCGCCATGGATGAAGCTTGATAAGTCAGGAGACTGGGCGCTTGGATGGCCTGGGCAGCCTGCTGGAAATAATGACTCCACAAGCACCTTTTGTGGAACTGCTGAGTATCTGGCTCCAGAGGTCATCCAAGGTTTAGCATACAGCTATGAAGTCGACTGGTGGAGCTTCGGAACTATGCTATACGAGATGTTGACTGGCATCGTGAGTTTCCTTCGACTCGATCTATTATGTTACTTATGTCCATTTTCGATAGACGCCGTTCTGGGCAAATAATCACTCTGACATGTATGTTAGAGTATTGCAGGATGACCTGCAGTTCCCTGAAGACAGGGCGATTGATCAGGATACAAAGGGCCTAATACGAGGGGTGAGAACTGCTCCCTGTGTCGCCTACCATTTTCTGAATTTGCCTAGCTACTCCAACGAAATCCTGCGCTCAGAATATGCGAACCTCGAATAAAGCGACATCCCTACTTCTCCATGATGTCCGTTCCCTGTCCTCCCTTGATTCAATATTTCACTGATTCCCGACTTACACATACAGAGACTGGTCTCATGTGTATTATAAACGTTACATACGTGCGTTGTCCATTTTTAGCTTCCCATTATGATCACTCAACGTAGTTTGTTTATTGCATGCAGCCCCTTATATTCCGCCTATTGATCCCTCCAATGCAAGTGATACTCAAAATTTCGATGACACATTCCTTGACATGGAACCCGTACTCGACGATTTCAACGATGAACAACTTGATACTGATCAGGAACCCGAACAAACGGATACTGACCGCACCGATGGCGACGATTCGAACACAACGCCGTCCCAGTCCCGTAGCTCCTCCATCCGGCCTCAACAACAGGCTCCAGTGGACGATTCCGTTGACTTGTTTGACGGATACTCTTTCAAAGGCCGTCACTCTGTTCTTATTGATGATGAGGACGATGCAGAGGACGATGGTTCGGAAGAAGCAAGTGAAGACGATGAGGATGATGATGATGATGAGGAGTTAATCACAGGTGCGGTGCTTGCGGCACTTGATGTCACGGCCAAGACTCCTACTGTGGATGTGATTGTCGAGGAGGAGATACCCGATGAACCGAAGACGCCAGAAGCACGACCTGTTAGCCCTCCGGAACCTGTTCCCGAAATCTCCCCCGTTCTTTTAGAGGAGGAAGAAGTGATGGAAGCTGCACAGTCTACCAGCGAGGGAGAAGGCCAGCAGCCGAGGCAAAGCGAAGAGCTTCTGCCCCCTGAGCCTTCTGGGCCTCCTGCTGAACTTTCAGAGCCTTCTGAAACTTCAGAGCCTTCTGAACCTTCTGAGCCTTCTGAGCCCTCTGAGCCTTCTGAACTTTCAGAGCCTTCAAACGCCGCTCCTCCGACATTGCCAGAGAAGGAGGCCAAGACTAAGGCTGTAGGACTGCAAAAAGGGCCGGCTGCTCGTTCCTCTGGCAACCGTGCTACCACTCGTCCTCGCAGAGAGAAATCTGGTGTCCCTGCATTGGATCGTTATCTATCTGACGCTATTGATGAAGACACCGAAGTAACTGAGCGTGACGATGATGAGGACGACGATTGGGACTTCGTAGAGGCTGCTGATGGCGAAGACCGAAATGGCTCGAAGGGCAATAGTCTCTTTGCCCGCGGTTACGTCGACAGATATCGGCTGTCGGTCTTCCGCAAAGCTTCGACTCCATCACAGCGTCCTAGTACATCGCGGACGTTCTCGGGCAGGTCCAAAAGCTCCCAGGCGACGGTTTCAGACACAGGTGACTCTCCGAGCCCAACGCAGAAACGTGGTCGGGCCCCTCTTACTTTCCGGAAACACCCTCGACAGTTCTTACGGCCAAAGTCTCCCCCGCCATCATCGTTTTCTTCGAAATCAAGTGGGACAGCAAAGTCAATGACGCAGTCAAATTCCAACGCCGTATCGGTGACGTCTACCGGCGTGCTTACCCCATCGCCATCTTTCGGAGCAGTCTCTCATTCCTTGAAGTCCAAGGAGTCAGCGGCGTCTGTTGGCGCACAGAGTTTCTCTGATCAAGAGGGAGGGGATTCCGGAACGCTTGAGCCTTTGGGTGCCTTGGACCCCGTTATCAAAAGCTCGCCTGTCCATGTCACAGAGGAACCAGAAAGGCACAAGAACAAGAAGTTGAAGAAGTACAAGGAAAATGCAGAGAAAATGTTCTCTTTGTTCTCGTCGCCTCGCTAGCCTTCGTGATCTCGTGGACGCAGCCGATTGGACTGCGGCTCTATTCCATTTCTTATTGTTTCTCGAACAGAAGCTACATCGACAGTTTTTCTGTATACGTCTTCGTCAGCAACACTTTCTAGCATATGCAAATCCACCGGACTATTTTATTGCCATTTAAAACACGGCTATACATTCACTTCTTTGCAGAGTCGGCAGTTTACAACTATACCCTGCGATGTTCACTGTCCTTACCTATACCACAATGTTTTCCATAGTTGCATGCTACTTAGCATTAGATCGCTCGTTCCGCGTAATTAATCCATCGTTGGTATCAGACGAAGACAGATATACTAAGTTCCGACCTGGGATAAATCGCACTATGGCGGTGGTGCTTCAAGCTTCAAGCCTCAATTAATATTTTGGAACAACTCAAAACACCATCAAAGA
This sequence comes from Tricholoma sp. MG99, assembly GCA_003521275.1. NCBI lineage: Eukaryota > Fungi > Basidiomycota > Agaricomycetes > Agaricales > Tricholomataceae > Tricholoma > Tricholoma sp. MG99. The sequence continues at coordinate 1,648 of QOVE01008965.1, read as the reverse complement.
GCACTCACCCTGTTGGTACTGTTGTTTTTCAACAGATCCGTTCTAAGGGCCATCACCTTGGGATGGGGAATTCGGAAACCGACGGGAACTTGGCCGCAAGTGAATATCGGGCGGTAGTAACGTGCCTTTCTTCATCATGGCTATTCATCCACCGTCTCGGAGGAGGCAAGAAATCAACATGCATCGTGAAAACAGTTTCACCGACTCCGAAGGACGTTCGTTGACGCCAGATTTGGAAGACTCGTACCAATTTCCACGAGACGACGATGCTCCAATCTCTCGATCTCCAATTCAGTCCCCACTGCTCACTAGTCCTCATGTAGTTCCTCGCCCTAATTCATCACCTCGTTTCCCAACCTCTGAATCGAATCATTCCAATCAATCCAAGTTAGCTAATTCTACACCGTCTCATACAAGGAGCACTGGCAACACGCCCAAGGACAGGTTCCGCACGGCAGTGCACAAGGTTATGATCATGCATCGGAGTGCTACCCTGTTTGCAGGCAGGAGGACAAGCGTTGGTGCTGAACCAGGTGTGGACCCGCGGCGCGCATCTGCCGACATGCTTTATTGTGGGATTAGGCAAGATTGTGCCATTGAAATTACCGATTATTCCGCTGTCCATTGTAGTGCCAATCGCATGACCAACGCGGAATTCTCTTCATTCATGCAGGATCCGAAATCTAGGAACAGGGAGCCTTGGGTGAAGGTCAGATGGATCAACATTGGAGGGCTGAGTTGGGATGTTATTAAGACATTGTCGATGAATTACGGTACGCGCTGTTCGCGATAATATATATCCCAATGCCCTAATACCATCTTTGTAGATCTACATCCTCTTGCGCTTGAAGATATCTTTCAAGTCCGCAGACAGAACCGTTCAAAAGCTGACTACTACCCCAAACACCTCTTTCTCCAAGTTTTGTGTCACGAACTCAAAGATGTTGATGAGAGCAACGAGGATAACCACATATTCACGGACAGACCTCGTTCCAGTTCTCCTGACCCCATGTCAGAGGATGATAAGCCTGGCGACATGACAGATGGCGACTCCAGTACGTATGAAAATAGGTTCAACAGACCTGTAAAGAGGAAGAGACGCGGAGTTTTACCTGTTGGTGGACTAAGGGATATGGAAGCAATGTTGCATGCGCATAATTCTCATTCAGGTTTTTCTAGGCTCCTTGATACTGAAGGCCTTGTGCGTCCAACTGTACGGCTGTCGGATAGTAGATTCTTACTGCGCTGCCCCCCATACAGAAACCTGCGAAAAGCAAAAAAAGAGTTGAGCATGAGTTCTCCCTTGAGACTCTCAAAAAGGTGTGTCTCGTGGAAGCATTTTTCTGCACTCTTTATGTAACTAACCCTCATCAAAGGGGGAGAGAGTAAACATTAAAGTCTCCCCCATGTTCATATTTTTATTTAGAGATGGTATGTGCGTTTAGTCATTCTGCAGTTCGCAGCACATAATGTGGTATTTTGGCAGGCACTGTTATTTCCATCAGTCCGTCTTCCAATCTCCGCTTCACTTCTCCTATTGCCCAACGACTTAGGCAGCCTGACACTGGCCTCCGAATGTTCGCTGATCCCTCGCTCCTTGTGCATGCATTGTTAGATCTCAGTATGTTTCAAGTTTTCTCTCAAGGGA
>QOVE01008931.1:0-19143 GCA_003521275.1 Tricholoma sp. MG99 | reverse complement strand
ACGTTCTCCTCAGCATTCGCCACCAGAGCCACTGGCTACTTTCATCAAATGCCCACGTCAAGCCGACCTCCATTGCTACAAGTGTCGATCTAGTAAAGTCTGTACTTGAACACGAGCAGGTTGGGCTTGCGCGAACGCCAACATCGTCATGCTAGCTCGTAACTTTGAGGTCAAAGGCGCCATACACAGCATCCGCCAACTCGAGGATGGTTTTAACCCAAAATTGAAAACACGGGTATCCATGTGTTTTTTTGAATGATGTGCTGTTCACGGAGGCGTCCACTGGAGGTCGAGTAACTGATGTTGCTAGATTCAACTAGCCATCTAGATTCGTAGCTCCCTCAAACACAGCCATTACATACATCAAGCAGAATCGACGTCTCAACAGCACGACCTATCCTTAAGAATGTCCTTGTCATGGCTATGAGTGGTCCATGTCATGTAGCTCTCTGCACGCAAAGTGATGCCGCATTTTTTTTGGTCAAGGAAGAATCGATGCAGCAGATGTCGTGGACAAACAGGCTCTTGAGGAGATCATTTGGGCTGTCATATATCCGAGACGGTCAACCAAAATAAAAACGATGCTGCTATCAGAGAAAGGGATATCTCGCCACGCTAGGTTGGTACCACCATATCCTTGAAAACTAGACCATACATACCCCTCACTCTGTTATCTTCTCATCGCTCAGAATTTTACCGCCAAATTTAGCTGTATGATGGGAGGCGCAACTGGAATAGCTCCGCCGACTAATCACGTCATCAGCATCCTTCCTCATGCAAGATAACGTCTGCGTACTGTGGTGTGTGATGTTAGAGTCGGCTCGAGTTCTCAGGTTACTAAGTTACATAGGAGTTTACGAAGACACCATGCGCGAGCATTCAACTTGGCAAATAATTTTGTCAAAGCAGGAGATTACACAACCGGACCAGTGCACACTGCTCTGAGTCGCGGTTGGTTCGCATGTGCTAACTAGTCGGGTATAACCATTTTCGAACTGTTCCCTCTAGGGTCCGAGTCTATCGACAGCTGCGAATCAGAGCGATATTCCATCAATCAACATACTCTGGTGGAGCTTCCGACTGTGCTATCATCCTGCGCTACCTTGTCACTTCTAGTCTCAAGCCTTCAAGTTGAGTTTGTACATACGCCAATTCATCCATCTCCAACCGAGGTCACGGTTGTCGCCTAGAGGATCGGTCTAGCAACTCAGTCAACCTCTGCTGGTGGTCTTTTGGTTGATCCAAGGGTTCCGATGTCCTGTGGGGCGCGTGGCCTTCGTCGTCCGGGGGTGTGCCAGGATCTGAGGCCGCCAAGGGAAGAGACTGGGGGTTTCTCGACCAGGAGGCAATATTTGAGTGCTGAAGACCTGCACTCTCCGGCTGCCCAGCATTAGACAGTGGTTCATTCTCAGCTGGTTGCTGGGGCACAGGTGATATGGTGAACTTCTCTGCTGTGTCATGGGGCGTGTTCCGTTTGCGTCTCCGACAAAATAGAAAGGTAATGACGATGGCAGTTAGCACCAGAACCACGGCTACGGTGCCACCCGCAATAGCACCGATGGGAGCTCTTGAAGATGTGGAAGGTAATGCAGTTGGTGATGACGTGAAGGAAGATGACATGGAGGGGGTTGGTGATATGGAGGAGGATGTAGAATTGGTGTACCTGACGTACATAGTAGATGAGAAAAATCTCTAGCACCTTATACAAGTTCTTACGTGTATTGCACATAATCAAAAAGCGTCAAAGCACCAGTGACGCCTCCCAGTGAATAAATCACGAAAGTATGATTACCGTTGGGAATAGAAGTATTCGCATACACGAGTGTGTTGTACAGAAAAATGTTGCTACCGTCGGGGCTGTGCGAGTAAGGTGGGCCCACTTCTACTCCATCAATGGTAAATTTGAGATATGTGACCGATTGGTGAGTGTTGTTGTTATCAATGATACAGTATGCATAGATCGCCGTGCCTTTGAGCATGGTTTGAGCTTCACCCTAAAGCTGAAGTAATTTGCTTACCAGTAAAATGCATCGTGATACTCTGCTCTGTGTCACCAACCTGGATGGTGGCATCGTGCCACGCTGATTCGGAAGCGATGTCAGATCGGTTCAGGAGCTCTTCGTGGGGACCGGGAGGGTCACATGGTTGAAGGGAAGCAGCTCACTGTGGTCAAATGCCTGTCCGGAGTCTGGCTTCGAGAAGCATGACGAACAGCTGTTACCCTCGTGCCACACCGCGACGTCGCTAGGAACATAAATGGGTAGAGCACCCGTCATGGCATCGCCCAATAGATCGTCAACTGTTATGTTCACCGCCAGTGCCGCTGCATTCTTAACATGGCTAAGCAGCGGCAGCCCGATCGCATAAGCTAGCAAGAGCGCCGCACTACGAAATTGTGAAACCATGAGTTGATATTTCTTGATTGTAAGAGCTGCTAATATGTACTTTTGCTTGATAGCTATAAAAAAAAATGCAAGCTGTCCAGTCCCGTTCCCAACTCCCAAGTAAGGAGATATTGCAATGACGCGGTACGGGTACGTGATACAGGATACTGTAAATAACCTGACAGGCCCGGGATCCAGTCTTTTGTTTGGGATATTTCTGAAAACTTCCACGCATTGCGGGGACCATGTAAGACCCCCGTCTGATTTACATTGGCAGATAGGTTGTACACCACTTCCGAGTCCTTCAAGTTATTTGGTAACATGACCCTCTATGAGGGCCGCTAAAATACAAAATATGTATTTTGTACATAGATACATTTTAAATATGAACGAGTCACTTGAAATACCCTTTTCGCATAACACAGCCTGGTATGCTATAAATCCTATAAAATATCTATGTACCTATATGTTTTTTCAATAGGACTTGAATAGGACTGCGGCTATGATCATGATAAATAAAATCTAAATATAAACGGCTAAAAAAGGGAAGTGCTGCGGCAACGATAGAGCGCATGAGACGCTCTGAAGACTATACCTCCTTCTCAATAATACTGAGAACTCGGAACCTGTTAGTTCGACCAGTGTGCTAAATTTTAATCTTGGAACTCCCTTGGCTGGTGCAGCTCAGCGCTCATCGGCTATTCCAACAGCACCCGCCGTGGGTGAACCGCCGGTCTTGCATAGCGGCCGCGTTACACACCGGATTCCCAGATGATGTATGCCACAACCTCCTTTCAGTCCCACCCTCCTTCACTTCAGAGTCCCCCTCAGACTGTTGCACAGTTAGAAGTCTAATGTCTCTTGTTTTAATTTTTTCTTATATTTAATTTATTTGTAGCCTTCGGAACTGTTTGAGCGACTCGGTCTATCAGTGGCAAACCTGCCTTTCTCATAGACATCCCAGTGGTCCTGGAAGTCTACTACTCTGAAGTTGTTGGTGCTGGGGGCTATTGCGTCTGTGTCTGTGACTTCGCCTTTTCCCCTCCGCCCAACTTCAAGCCTGGGTTGAACATCATATATTTATTTATCCTTGCTTGGGCTGGAATTTTACTTGGATCGCTTTCTACGTTCTCCTCAGCAGTCGCCACCAGAGCCACTGGCTACTTTCATCAAATACCCACGTCAAGCCGCCCGACCTCAATTGCTACAAGCAAGTGACGATCTATTAAATAAAAACGATGCCGCTAAGTATCAGCGAAAGGGATATCTCGCCACGCTGGGTTTGGTACTGCCAAGGTATTCTTAGAAACTAGACCATACATATCACTCACTCTGTTATCTTCTCATCGCTCAGATTTTTACCACCAAATGCAGCTGTACGAAATCAGCATCCTTCCTTATGCAAGATCACGTTTGCGTACTGGTGTGTGATGCTATCGGCTCGGGTTCTCGGGCTACTACATAGGGGTTTACGAGGGCACCATGCGCGGGCATTCACCTTGGCAAATGATTCTGTCAAAGCAGGAGATTACACAACCGGGCCAGTACACACTACTCTGAGTCGCGGTTGGTTCGCCTATGCTAACTAGTTGGGTGTGTCAATCGTACAATTATTATTCGAACTGTTCCTTTTAGGTTTCGAGTCTATCGACGACTACGAATCAGAGCAATATTCCATCAATCAACGTACTCTGGTGGTGGAGCTTCCGACTGTGCTATCATCCTGCGCAACCTTGTCACTTCTAGTCTCAAGTCCTCAAGTTGAGTTTGTACAGACGCCGATTCACTCATCCGAGGTTGTCGTCTAGCGGATCGATCCTGCAACTCAATCAACCTCAGTTGGTGGTCTTTTAGCTGATGCAAGAGCTCCGAAGTTCTGTGAGGCACAGGACCTTCGTCGTCCTCAAGTGTGCCAGGATTTGAAACCACCAAGGGAAGAGATTGGGATTGTCTCGACCAGGAGACGGTATTTGAGTGCTGAAGACCTGCGCTCTCTGGCTGCCCAACGTTAGACAGTGGTTCATTCTCAGCTGGTTGCTGGGGCACAGGTGATATGGTGAACTTCTCTGCTGTGTCGGGAGGCGTGTTCCGTTTGCGTCTCCGACAAAACAGAAAAGTAATGACGACGGCAATCAGCACGAGAACCGCGGCTACGGTGCCACCCGCAATAGCGCCGATGGGAACTCTTGAAGATGTGGAAGCTAATCCAGTTGATGATGACGTGGAAGTGGGTGACGATGATATGGAGGAGGCTGTAGAGTTGGTGTACCTGAGGTACATAGTGGATGAGAAAAATCTCTAGCACCTTATACAAATTCTTACGTGTATTGCACATAATCAAAAAGCGTCAAAGAACCACTGGCGCCTCCCTGTGGATAAATCACGAAAGTATGATTACCGTTGGGCACAGAAGCATTCGCGTACACGAGTGTGTTGTAAAGAAAAGTGCTGCTACCATCGGGGTTGTGCAAGTAGGGTGGGCCCACTCGCACTCCATCAATGGAAAATGTGAGATTTGTGGTTGATGGGTGGGTGTTGTTGTTATCGATGATACAGTATGCATAGATCGCCGTGCCTTTGAGCCATGGTTTGAGCTTCACCCTAAAGCTGAAGCGTTTTGCTCACCAGTAAAATGCATCGTGATATTCAGCTCTGTCCCACTGCCTGCTGTGGCATCGTACCACGCTGATTCGGAAGCGATGTCAGAACGGTTCAGGAGCTCTTCGTGGGAGGGTTGGCAGGGTTGAAGGGAAGCAGCTCACTGTGGTCAAATGCCTGTCCAGAGTCTGGCTTCGCGACGCATGTCGTACAGTTGTTACCCTCGTGCCACACGTCGGTAGGAGCATAGATGGGTAGAGCACCCGTCATGACATCGCCCAATAGATCGTCGATTGTTATGTTCACCCCCATTGCCGCTGCATTCCTAACATAGCTAAGAAGCGACAGCCTGACCGCATAAGCTAGCAAGAGCGCTCGAAATTGTGAAACCATGAGTGGATATTTCTTGCTGCCATATTATATGTACTGTTCCTGGAAAGCTAAAAAAAGTGCAAGCCAAGTAAGGAGTGTGGCATGTGGCAATGACGGTATCGCATCCATCACTACGATCAATCATCGACTTGAAAATGCACTCAGGCTGGTGTAGACTCGAAACCGTCTCCAAACTAGAACGCCTAGAGTCTAGTGGTTGGCTAACGGCTTTGCCAAGCCATTGATCAAAGGGGCAGGCATTCCAGGCTCTGTTGCCATACAGGACAGAAAGAAACCACGCTCGCTATGCGGAACGATGAGCGCGAGTCGACGTAGTCATTGACTCGGATGTCGGATGGCCTACATGCACGGATCAATGGGAAATGGAGCCTAGGTCCGACCCTGGCCGACCCCGAAAAAGCTGTGTACATACTATCAAACATCAAAATCCTGCCTGATAGTAATACGATTATTTACGATACACCTCAACCTCAAGCACGGTACCCCGCCGTCACTGGGTGGGCGCACGATAAGCAGCCGCATTATCAACACCAGCATGTACAACTTTTCGGCCTAGCTAAAAATTGTGCCGAAATTTACAATTTTAGTAAGTCGTCTTAACTTGAAATTATTCTGAAACTGTGAACCTTCCCCAGCCATTTCAGATAGCCTGAAACAATGACGGCTTTCCAATTATGAATTTCAGTCAATCACAAATTTCGGCAAAGTTTTTAGTTTGCCTAAAAGGTGGTGTGAGCTACCTAACATCACGGGATATGCCATCCTTTCAAGTTCACTCCCGAGTCGTTACTACTATTACTGGTACCAAACACTTTCAGGTGGCTGGTTTCCCCAGTTTTCCATTAAAAACTATTCAAGAGGTTTTAAAGGTTTGTGTTACTGTAGGATCGGTTCGGGATACTTTCTTCAAGATTCAATTTCATGAATCTAGTTCCTCACTGGAAAAGACCTTGAAATATTGCAACTGGTGTGTACACAGCTTAACATTTCCATTGAATCAAATCTCCTCTCTTGTTTGCGTATCAATGGATCCACGTTAAACCCATATCTATGCCAACTAGAGATGCTCGCAACCGGAAGGACTCAGGTAACATTTTGCCTTCCCGAAAACTTGCGATCTAGTTTGAAGACGTCATTTGGGAACAGCGCTTTGACAAGTTTAACTCTACTGAAGATCACGTAAAGAAATACCTACCATTTGTGCTGTCGTCACTATACAACCTGGATTGTCTCAGGTAATTGCTGATCTCGTCGTAATTCTACTTTGTACTGGTAATCTCAAATATGATTCTAGGTGGTGGATGGGTCACCAAGATCCGTATTGGACACGATATACCATTGTCGATACCATTGCCTACCTCCCATTTCCCCGATACTTTCATCTTTTTATTTCCAGTCGTGATGCTAGATCACCCCATCTTCAATTGGATCGGTTTGTAGGATTGACAAAAATCTTCCTCCATGGAATGTGCAAAAACTATCGTTCTGGTGTCATCAGTAAGCAAAAGCATTGCGAGGAGTCCCCATATCACTCATCTCGAAATTGATTCTCATCAATTGAATTGGGGTCCTGTACAAAATACCCCTGACCTTCTCGCTAGTGTACCTCCCGGAATGACCCTCAGATTGAAGCACCTCGCCATGCACGAGATTTTTTTCTGAATCGATGCCTTCACTCTCCCACATCTGTGCTCACTTCTTTCGTTAGACCTATCCCGCCTTCGCAGTGGACATGCGATGTCGCATATATCTGCCGAGAATGTCAACCGGGCAGCCCAAACTAGCTCTACCGTTTCCGACATCTTCGCAGCATTGACTCTCGAGAAAATTCATCTCCTGCACATCGTCGTAGATGATGTCAATGATGCAATCCTTACCTATCTCGAATCATACTCCTCCCTACTGGAGCGGCTGGAAATTCTTCACATTCGCTGCGGAAGTGCTGAGGAATCTGATGCTCTTGCTAAGCGCTTCTACAACTCTGTGCTGCCTAAGCACACCAAAACTATCCAAGTTTTAAAGGTTCACCTACCCGCTTTCGAAGGAAAATGGTGCTACTCAAGTGGCAGCTGCGTTGTCTGAGGTCTCACTGTCAACGGCTGGCATCATTGACCGTTGTGCTTCCTTCTGCGATTCCCGGCAAGCCATCTTCCTCTAGCGGTCCATCCGATGGTCCATACAACTTCGATCATTTGGTCACATCTATAGCAGGCCTTTCGCCGAGGTCACCCTGCTTTCAAGAAGTTAATTTGAACTGGGCGGGGCTTGAACTTCACCGCAATGACCAATGGAGGTCTTCCTCGTCGATACACCATGAACGTGTCAAGAGTGCTATTGCGAGTAGCGTAGAACGCTTCAAGCTTGCAAATAGCACATCCACCTTCTGTTTATGTTGGGGGTATCGTACTTGTGGTTCGTCTTATTAAGAAGTGAGCAACGTCCAAGCCTGGCTTACCTCCAATATACCACGGCATCTCGTACCTCGGAGTCGCATTTACCCGCCCCTGGTCCGTAACCCGCCATCCCTCTCCTTGGTCCCCCTTCACTCTCGACCAAGCCCTCTCCCAATTCTTCGCATCTCCCCTTCTGGCTGCAGAATGCCAGGAGCAACATTAGTATGTTCTCTTGTTGTAGCATCTGTCGCGACGATTAAAGCGTGTTCAAAACTGTACCCGTATGAACAGTGCTGGCTTTATGACGGCGGCTGAACATGTTTCGAGGAAATTGAACGGATGTTCATACTGATCTTTAGTTTGTTACGGATGGACATAAGTAGTCTGTAGATCGGTTGAACATTTGGCATTGAGAATACAAGGTGATGAAGGATTCGGGTGACACACGAGAGAGTGCCTGTGTTGAACGTCAAGTTGACTCGGTCCCAGTCCGGTTGTCGTGATTCTTGAGAGATTCGTAGTATGCCTATTAGAGGTCGCTCTCGAACCTCTGAATTTTGACATTGAGTCCCTCAATTCGCTGTGTGATTGAACTTCAGAAATCTCGTTGAAACATCCATGCTAAGAGGAACCGAACAACTCGGCGCTCATGGAAGTACTTGAACTTGACTTGAACCCCTTCGTCTGACTTTTGCTACTCGCTCAAGATGCTCGCATTTGCCAGTCGTAAAGTTGTCGGCGTGTCACAGTACTTCGCCTATTACAGACTACTCCATAACTCATCCCTATCCATATCCGCCATCATCCTCATCCCTCAGGCTGCCACGGCCATCCACTAAGCTTCTTCCTATTCCTCGTGTAGTTTGCATACCCTCGTTGACCTCCGAGCTTGATACAGATTGTATCAAAATCCTATGTCGTCGATGTTTCCGTTTGCGCAACGCTTGCGCTGTCACACCTTCGCTGGTACCGCAGCGCCAAATCTCGCCCCATACACGCGCTTGGGGCTAACATCATCGCCCCCATAGTAAACTGGCTCACAGGAGAAGACCACATCGAAACGTTCCCTTCACCGCCCATCCCGTCCTTTACCTCCACCAAATCATCAACATTTGAGATCTGAGTCAAGACACCATCGAGACACCGTGTCACCTTTGCCGCCTTCACATCATCGAATTCCCTCACCTTCGCAGCCCTAGTTTCATGTCGGAGACGTGTAAACGGCTTTGTAGTATGTACCCACCTAGTCGAGCACGTGGGCAAAGAACGCGGTAATTTGCACAGCAGAGTTGATGGCGTATACATATGGATGAGGCGGTTTGGGGTATGCAGCGTTGTATGAGGAGGTTAGCAAAGTGGGAGAGGACGACAAAAATACTTCGACGTCACTCCTTTGTTAGTTGCTACACAGCAGGCTGCCCAACAGCTAACCGTCAAGTTCTCGCAACACGCAGGCAGAGAAGGCTCAGCGCTATGCGAGTATCAGATCCCGTTTCTCTCTCAAGGCAGTGCACTGTATGTTTAGAAGGGCTCGGATCGCATGATGGGCCATGGCTGCGAACTTTACTCCTTGTCCTCCGAGTCCGTGGTGATCGTGCTGGCAGCCGGGTGCTTTTTTGACAAGTTCTTACAGCCTTTGTCTAATCCTCTCTCCCAGCAATCTCTTCTGGTGTCTCACAATATCACAGTAATTCTCTGGAAATAGTAGAAAACTATATCGTCAACACCATGGTCCTATTGGGAGTCGCTACAGAGTAAGTTTTACTACTTTGTCGTTAAGACTGGCTTCCAATATAATGAGGCTCACGCATCTTGCAGTACGTATCGTTACTGTGTTCGTTTCTGCATCCTGGTCCGTTTTTCGCAGTATCTGAGCGATATTTCAGAACATAGGTTTCCTGCTCACCTGGGGTCTCTACGGTGCCCTTTGTGCTCAAGTCTGTAAGCAGGATAGTTCATCCGAAAATATCTACTCTCCTGATGACTCGCTCAGATCTGTATTACCTAGCGTTCCCGCAGGATAGGACCCTGTGCAAAGTTCTGGTGTATGGTGTTTACATTTTGGAGACTGTGCGAGCGATTCTTCTGTTGATCAGTAGCTTGCATACGTACCCCTCTTTTACGGCGTCCGCCTACGGATCTGAGTCTCTACCTGTAATTACGCCCATGTCGTCGGTGAACCTAGTTCTTCGGGCAGCAGGGATTTCAGCCCCAATTCTGGGAGGACTCGGTATGATTTCGCAAATGGATTTTGAACTCAGTGATGATTTACTACGTCATAAAGTTACATTTGTCGTCCAATCATTTTATGCATACCGCATTCATATTCTTGCACACTCGCGGGTGCTCCAGACGTTTGTTATGACGGTGTTCTTTATCTCGGTGAGATTAGCCTTTGATTTAACCTACAAGGGTTGTAACTCTTCCTCAACGCGATCAGCTGGCTTTCATTCAATTCATTGTAACCGTTGTGGCAGGATATTGGCTGATCACTGGCAGTGGCCTTGTTCGAAGTATAAATACACCTGGTTCTCAGGTACATTTCTTACAGACCATGCCATTCTCATAACGGTCATAACGGTCTCGGATTTAGATCGCCTGGGCTGTATTGAGCATTCTCTGCGATGTAATAATTGCCACCGCTATGACTTACTTGGTTCGCCTTCTGGATGATATTTTTCACCATACTACCGAACTAATTGGAGTCTATGGCTACTACGCAATGACAACGGCTGGGAACCTACTCACACGCTCCCGGTGAAACTCGTTCGCTTGGCAGTAGAAACTGGAACGGTTACAGGTATGTTTTTAATCATCGATCATCTTCCATACACAACTATACTCATGACTAACTGTGTCGCTGACCTTCGGCAGTGGTGGTTTCCGTATTTTATCTCGTGCTTACTGTGCAAAGTGGGGCCACTGGCAGCACTGCTTTCATGACACCAATCTTTATTCTCGGAGAAGTTTACTCAAACACGATGATGGTCAATTTCAACCGTCGTATCCGGATCCATACCGATCGAAACGATACACAAACCTCGCTCGTCATTGCTCGCATAGATCCTGAGATTCGGGAGAATGCTAGCAAAACATGACAATCTCTTCGGGCAAACACCATTTTCCATTTGCTTAGAGGGCTTGATTACTGGATATACGACACTTTTTAGGATATTTCCAAGCCACTTCACAGCGTCAAGTGTCGCTTGACTAGCAGCATATCGTAGCATCGACTACTGTTGACTGTTTCCACAGCACATGTGAACCGCAGACTTACGAATCATCCTTCGACGTATACGTTCCTTGCAGCTTGCTCGTGTATGGTGGGTGTCTAGGAATGCGATTATATTCCGAGCTTCTTTTCCCAGGTGAACATCGTCGCCCATACTAAAAACATAGCATCTGATCACTGTTTGGTACGTTGCAGTCTGGTTGTAATATTTAATTGGCAGCAGTATTGTTTGTGATAGTGAGATGCACTGCGGTACTATTAGTATTATTAAAGAGTCTTCAACTAGTAATCGAGAAAACCTCAAGCTTACGCAAATTGTCCCTGATAAAACAGATGAAGTTCATCAACCAAGATGGTCATATTCTGCTAGCACTCTCCCAGGTCTCAGTATCTGTGGGCACAGTAGAGTCGGAGAGTGACAGTGGGACCATAAATGATGTGATTTGAGTATCGTTTCGACCGTTAATAATCTGAATGCGGTGGTTGAAGTTGGCCATCATCGCGTTCGAGTAAACCTTTCCAAGAACAAGTGCTGGCACACAAGAATCGCCGGAGGACAGAGAGAACACGACATAAATCACAGATATAACAACTTGGAGCCGATGGTAGGCCACGTTAGTCATACAATTGTGTCCACAAACTAGATTTATAACATACCGGTAGCTGTTCCAGTTTCCACTGCCAAACGAACAAGCTTTACTAAGAGGGTGTGCGTAGATGTCCAGTCACTGTCATTGCGTAACAGCTATATTCCATATCAGATTGATATAAGTAGAAAACATCATCAATGCACGTACAAAGTAAGTCATGAAAATAGCAATAGTAACATCGCAGATTATGCTTAATCCGCCCCAGGCAACCTGGAATTGTAACCACCATTATGTGCACATAGTAAGCATTGTATGTACACAATAAATATACCTGGAATACGAAAGGAGCCAGGCTTTGCCAAGCGATAGCATTCACTAAAAGAGAGCCGGGGAATAACACTGCTCCTCCAATGATGGTCATAATGAATTGGATGAGAGCGAACTGATTGTATTGAGGATAATTTGAATCGGTGTAATGAGAATAGGATCTCACCAGTGTAATGAAAATTGCAATTGGCCATGAGCGTGCAAGGATACAGAGACGGTATGCGTAAAATGATTGGACGACAAAGGTAACTTTATGGAGTAATAAGTCGTACTTGAGATTCAATTTGTAAAACCATACCAAGTCCTCCAAGAAGGGGAATAGCGATCCACAGTACGTTGTATATAGTGTTGTATTGTAACATAGAGACCGGACGTCCATGTAGATCAGCCAGTGCAGGCTTGTTAAAATAGGGGGGGAGGGTCAACCATGTCACGACCAAAGAGCGGGTCATGTATATGCTGTCAAACAACAGAAGGATGGCTTGCAGAGTCTCTAGGAGGTAAACTCCATATACTAGAGCTTTATTCAGGGTCCTATCCTCTGGGAAAGCCAAGTAGTAGGAATCTAAACGACCTGGTCATCAGAAAAGTAGAAATTTTGTTTTGGCCCTTGGAGCCTACTCACAAATTTGAGCACAAAGGGCACCGTAGAGACCCCAGTTCAACATGCAACCTAGATTCTGAAATATGGCTTGGAGGCTGCGGGAAACACGCAAGTATACAAACACTGACAAGCCAAACATATGTGCTACAAGACACATTTAGCTTTATAAATTATGATACAAATTGGTCTCAACGACCGAAAAACTTACGTTTCATCAATGAGAACGTGCACCGTGTCTGTGCTCAAGTTGTCCATGGGAATGGGTATCGTTGGCTTACGAATCTTAGGGGAAGAGGTCAGCGTGCGGAAGAGGCGCTCACTTCATCCACCATGGTCTCCATGGCATTTTATGCATGGACTTTACAGTGCACAAGACAGTGCACTGCCTTGTAAGCGGACTTCACTTCCAAGTGTACCGTGACAGCAGATCGATCCAAGTATAGGCTCTTATCTCCGAGTCAACCTGACAATCATGGATGAGTATCACTATGATCAGTTTCAAGCACAAAATTACTTGCATTTATATACCCCTGCATCTGAAATTCGTTGCGTCCATCTCTGCTCTGCTTGCGTGTCGTGAGAAGATGGCGGGTTGTAGCCGAGCCTGGTGTAATTCTGGGAAGCGATAGATACAAGCAGGGTGAATCACCTTCAGATGAAGAAGGGAGAATAGCAGGCCGCCGGACGCCAGGCCTCATTGAAAGCATGGGTGATTCATACTAAGAGTGAGCACAGCGACGTGTAGGTAAAGCAGCTGAGTTCAAATTTCAGGGCTACAACACTGACAACCAGACCCATGTCGATCGAAGTAATGCATCGGATATACCAAGTGACACCGCTCCGTTTTCCTGATGCGCCAACGCCCACATTATTACATACCTCCAGGCTCCAAGTCGACTAAGTTTTCGATGCAACCGTGACTATAAGACCTATGTGAATAATATGGAGCTGTAAGGGTCAGTAATATTCACACCTGTAAGCTTCTTTACAAGTCTAAAATCTAGGAGAGGTTTGGTTGATACAAGGTTGATATCTACACGAGTCTAACTTGAAGTACGTAACTACTATATAACTTGTTTGCCTCTGTTTAGGTGCTCTATTAATACACTAAACCATTTTCCCTTTTCTTTCCCTTTATAGATCCCTATGTCTTCTCCCCATCCCAAAAGTGAATCACCAAGTCTCTCTCCTTCTTCTTCACTTAGTTCTTCTATCGCCGTTAAATACACTCGGATTGTAAACACTATCGCTCCACTTCGCGGTAATCGTCGAAGTGTTTCTCGTTCACTCCGTAGTCGTATTTGTGATATCGTCGGTGTCGTGGTAAACTCGTGGAATCGTTCATGTGCAGATTTTTCTTCTGGTCCATTCGTCGTCACTGACCATGCTAGTTCTTCCGGATCTATTCCTTCTCTTTCCCCTCCTATTACCTGTATCCCATAATTGTTTCGTGCTACCGGTTTATCCACCGCAAGCCTTTGGAAATATCGTTCCATATTCTTTTGCAATTTGCTTTCATCTGTCCACAACTCAGCTCTTACTCATTTTCCATTCATTCCAACTCACATCGTGGAACATTCCCTGACAAGTGGATTTCTTCAAGTGGAAGCCCTATCTTGTCTCTCATTCGCCAGAACCCTGCAATAGTTAGTCAACCATCCCCATACAACTCGATCCATCTTTACCTGGTATACATATCGCTCCTCCTTGGAAATAATACTTGCCGTCCACGCCTATATCTCAATGTCAAATCTCCTATTTGTTCTCAAAATAGATCCAACCTTCGATCATCAGCGCTATATCTTCTTGCACCCTAACTCCAGTCAACTTGCTGCAACATCTGCCGTCGTGACTTTTACTCACAAAAGTGCTGCCAGTTCTAATGCCTTTTCCCCCGTCTTTACATCCGGAGCACTCTGCGGCAATTCATATGTTTCATTCAATGGTATAACAGTGATTCTCTTGATCGCAGGTGCTCCGTCCCAGCCATAGTCTCCACCCGATGCAAGACGTTCCACTTGGAATGTCTTGGGGTAACGTCTCGAGAGATATTCCGCGAGCTCGTGCACCAATTCAACCGCTATATCTCATCTTTAGCTACCAATCAACTGTGTATCCCCACACTCACCAGCCTCTTGCCCTGATCCAACCTTCCCTGGTGTCTCCGGAAGAACTTGAATAGCATCCTTTCCACGTGTACGGATGCGGTCCTTACGGATGCGGTGGTACGTCTCGTATTCATTGTCAAGCTTACTAAACGCTCAGAACACATCACAAATGCAGAACAAGATGCTGTACTTCAATCCACTCATTCCAGGGCATAGATCGAATATCCATAGTAACACTACATCCTTGTCAACTTGGTATTCCAACTTTCATAGTACGAGCTACTCACTGGTACTCTCCCCCTCGAAATGGCCTGTATGGAATCGGCTTCATATCGCATATCTCTTGTTCGCATGCTGAAATCGCAGGATACGAAAATGGTACAGGTGTCCATTCTACACACCACATTCGTCATTAGATTCACCGTGCAGTGTAGTATACACACCTCCAGGCTGACGCTCTTTCTTGGTTTCAGTGTCCTTGGTAGTGGTAGATAAGCTTTGTTTACGGTAAACACGCCTCAGTGTCGTAAGAAGAACCACGACAAATGCGCAGAGGGTCCCGATAGTCGCTCTCTCAGAGAGGACTAGTTGCCAATGCTCCATCGACTTGTTGGATTACGCGTCGCGAAGTTGTCAGAAGCGCGAGAACAAACAACAAATAATATAAGAATCGCGTTTGACCTCAGTGAGCTCGGGAGGCAAACGGATGGGTACTACGACATCAGTAAACTACCTATATAGTACTAGGAATAGTAAAACTACCAAGGAAGATAAATAAAGTAATCAGAATGGAGGGAACAATATCGAAATGGAGGGAACAATAAGTCCTCGGCTATTCCAACACGACTGTCCCATGGTTCTATGTAGTGTGTATGTTAGAACCCACACAAAACCGTGACAAGTTCACACCGAGCAGTGGAGCTGGATGCTCCTTGGGGATAAGTGTCACGATCGCGGTCCGGCCCATCCGAGTCATCACTGGCATGCGGCCACCTTTTTACTAAACTAACTGTCTAAGATGCTGCAAGGCGGTGAACAGCGTCTAAGGGGGTTCTTAAAAACACTCCCATGAACGAGGCGTTCTTCCCTCCCTAGGTCCATCAAAATGCCAGCGACGCCCTGTGTGTTCTTTCTCAGAGGTCACTGTCGTTTTGGCGAGAACTGCAAGTTCGTACACAAAGACCCAGAGCAGACGGTAAGTAACTCTGTTCTTTCTTATTCATATGTTCGAATGACCGTGACAAAGTCTATCACTTCAAATAAACGTACGGGCAAGAAGCGTGAATGGGCTCAAAAGCGAGGCCTCAATCATCGAACCAGCAATAGCTCCATCCTCTAGTTCGACATTATCACCAGACTACTCGCGTCCTATCCTCGACACATCGGGTTCATCGCAGGCAGAAGATCATACACCATCACCTACAAAACCTGAGCATCGTGGGCGGTCGAACAATGCCGTATGTCGGGATTTCCTTGCTGGGAATTGCCATGTCGTCCAACTCGCTCTTGGATGAATCGTTATCATAGATTTCTAGAGTCGAGAATGTTCAGACAGAAATGACGACCGATCCTAACATTGGAACGACACAAGCAGCTCAGGATAACCGAGCACGGCAAGAGCTGCATAGGGCCGAGGCTCAACGTGTTAAACAAGATGAGCTGGACGCTCTCGTAGCTCAAGTACAAGAAGCTCGACGAGCTGAGCAAGAAGCCCGGAAAGCGGAACACGAAGCTCGCAGGGCTGAAATCGTCAAGAAAGAGGCAGCTATGACTATCCAAGAGATCGTCCTTGGATCTACCTTGATTACCTGCGGTGCTGGGATTGACATCCAACATATCATCAGCGGCTTTGAGACTTGCTACCTCACTATCAAAAACCTGCCGATGGATGCAAAGGCAGAGGAGGTGGTGGCACTCTTCACTCAGCAGGGATTATGCTCTCAAGATGTTATACTCCTCTCTATCCATGACATCGACGGTAAGCATCGCGAAGCCAAAGTGTTGACCAAAGCAGAACAGGGGAAAGCCATCGCAGTCGGACTGGATGGTGTCGAGTTCAGAACGGAAAGGTTACAGTTCCAAGTCGCCGAGAACGCTCCTGCAAACGCCATGGTCGAATCTACTGCACGCAACGCTGATGTACTCACTGTATCCTGGCCTGTGCCGTCTGCCTCCGTGGTCGTTAATTACACCACGCTTGGTCAAGCGCGCGCTAAAGTTCAAACGTTGGACAAGACCATGCTGAAGGACCGTAAGGTCAAGGTTGAAATGAACCGTTCCCCGACAGGTCTTGCCTTGCAGCACTACTCTCCATCATCGATAAAGATTACTGGGCTCCCTCCAGATATCACTACCATGGAAATCGCAGAATTCGCGGGCTCCATGTTGGTCAGACCGATGAAATCATACATATACAACGTCCCAGATGTCATTCAGGCTTTACGGCAAGCTTTGCATTCCGGTGGAGGCTTGAAAATGTTTGAGGTGCAATCACAGCATGATAATGTTCGTGTTCAAGCCCGCTTTGACCGCTTGGAGCTCGCAAAGGCGGCTCGAGACTCCCTTGATGGTAAGCGACTTGGTCCTGAGTTCCCATTTTTCCGAATGTGGCTTCCCGATCCTCTGCATTTTATCAGCACGATCCCTCTGCAACAATATAATGCACAGAAGCGCCAATGGGACGCGCTTGCTACACCCCGAGACGATAAATCATCACAACTTCGCATTCAGGTTCCTGATAACAAGCGAGCCGTTATCCGACTCTTACAGGCAATAATCAGAAACTCGTTGGTTCACTCAAAGTTAGAGTTGAAACCCTTGTGGCAGGAGAGAGGCTAGATGCAACTTACTGGCATAGGTCTTTCAATTCCAAGCAAGGACAGGACTTTTTCGCCAAAATTTTATCAGATACAGGGGTTTATGTCCGAGTTGACAGGAGGATTAGGGCTTTGAAGATGTATGGGGATAGTGACGCAAAAGAAATTGCCCGGCAAATGATAGTAGATGAGGTTGATCGTTTAGCCCTCCTTGAGTAGACCGTGCTTCTGAAGAGGGCTTCGGTTGGTTTCTTTGTTCGAAAGGGGTTAGCAACTTTGAGGGAAACCCTGGGCGAGGATTCCTTGACACTCGATTTAACATCCAGGCCTTGCAAACTCACGGTAAAAGGAGGCGAGGCATACGTTGAACAGGATGATGGATCAGTCGCTGGAGGAGCTGGACTTTGACCAGCCTTTGGGAAGTGAATCAAACAACATGTGTCCTATCTGTTACGACGAAGTCTCGCATCCTATCCTGCTCGGTTGCGGCCATGTATACTGCACAGCGTGCTTTCGCCACTATCTAACATCCGCGTCAGACATCAAGGGTTTCCCGTTGGTGTGTATGGGAGATGAGGATAAATGTCGTGTAGAAATTCCAATCCCCGTCATTCAAAAATTCCTACTACCTCAGCAATCAATCAGCTTATCAAGGTCGCTTTTACCACGTACCTCGATGGTCACCCACAGGACTTTCGGTATTGTCCAACGCCGGATTGCAACCAGGTTTACCGCTGTAATGTGGACATTGCACTCAAGTGCCCGTCGTGTTTTGCGTCGGTCTGCTCTTCTTGTCATGAAGAGGCACATGACGGTATGACATGCGCAGAACGCAAGTTACATATCGATCCGGCTGCACAAGAACGGCTGAATGAGGCATGGGCGTCGGAAAATGGAGCGCAGAAGTGTCCGACTTGCCGAGTGTGTGTAGGAAAGACAGAGGGGTGTAACCATATGATCTGTAAATGTGGAGCTCACATATGCTGGAAGTGCATGGGTGTCTTTTCGAAAGACAGCGACGTGTACGACCACCTTAGAACTGTGCACGGCGGTATCTTTGAAGTGGTAGAGGATCCTGACGAGGCTCCACAGCCTATCCCAGCCTTCCGACCTATTTAGGGATTTCAGATGCAGCAACAGATAGAGCGAGCTCGGGCGTTGAATGCTGAACTTCGAGTGGCACGACAGGAAGTAGAACGACGGCAGGAACAACAGCGAGAGTTGAGGGAAGCTATTGCTCGACGAGAAGCGGACCGTCGATGTCAGATGGTGGAGGAAGCTCGCAGGAGGATAGAATATCAAAGACAGTTGGATCTGCGACAGGAACAATTACGCCTGGAAGCGGAAAGATGGCGTCGGGAAAAAAGAAGATTCTGCGCTATCATGTAGACTTGGTAGCTATATTCTGTGTAGCTGGGGTCATATCAAGGTGACTCGGTCATATCTGCATTCGAACGGTGTTGATCCCGAGTCTGCATCATCGTTTTCGCCCAAACCCTTCAAACTTAAAATCAATACCGGTACCTTCCCGATTCCGTTTTTCGCTTTCACACTTCACTAGCTGCACAGCGCCAACTTGACCAACGCTATTCTTGTATTCAGTGCTACACGACAGGCTCCCTCAGGCCACCCAACAACCAACCGCCTTCTCGCGACACACAGGCAGAGACAACCAAACACAGCTTCAAATTAGACTTT
>QOVE01008872.1:0-12255 GCA_003521275.1 Tricholoma sp. MG99 | reverse complement strand
ACTTACACTAGCACCATCACATTTCGCAGAAAATCAGTGTTCAAACGTTCACTGATGTGATCGCACTCTGAAATGGTTGGCATGCTGACACTCTTACACTCGAGCTGTCATCTCAGTACGCTCGAACGGAAACAAATTAGCAGTTGCGGGGTCGATTACTGTTACTTCTACGACGACGACAAAAGAGTGTGTTTCGGCGCTACAGTCTCGTCGTTACCACGAAAATGGTTAGCATAGGGCCTCTGGGCCTTACCCACGGATGGTTTAGTTGGCATATGATACGGGATGATTGCACGCACGCACACGACCTTAGTATATGATATCGATCGAATAACTCAATCACTGGGACCATGATGACTATCAAGGCTGCCCTGTCGCTTGTTATTACCATATCTGATGTTAACAAGGGAGGCTTCTGACTCCTGAGCTGGACGTTACTCCTGCTAGTGTGTGCGATCTCTGGTCGCTACAGGTACCAGCCCCCGAAAGCACATCAGTCCAGTGGCATATGTATACTTACAGAATATCATGACTCTCATATGTTCGTGATCCAAAGCGCCGCGTTGGAACATGATGATGATGTGAGTATACTACTACTACTACTCTACACAGATATATGACTAAACCGGGATAAACTGGGCCTACGAAGTACCAATGATCATGAAGGGGAGTGTAGTCGATTGACACGCCTAGCCACCAAGCCACGTACACTACTCCGAGTCGAAGTTAGGAACAAAATATCGCTCTCATAGACAGGCGCTGGGGTCCATAAAAGGGCGGCGTGTACAAAAAGTAACCCAAGTCCGTCAAAATCTTATCTTTGCAGGAACATATAGGTTAGTAAATTGACTAATAATTGAAAACTCAGGGGAGGCCTCTCATGGACGAGAACCTTACACACGGTGCTCATTGCCCCCGTTTCCACAACCTGACTCTACGCAGTGCATTTCAATGCTATTGGTGCTACCTTGGCAAATCCAGGGTTCAGATGTGCTGTAGTGTCACATACCGACCTCCCCGGTGACTTCAACAAGGCTCGACTGCCGAAGCCATAGGTCTTTCCTTGATCCGACTCCATCGTATGACTTTTAGCTGGGTGTGATGATCCATACCGTATGGATTCTCAGATTCCGAGGTCGCTCAGTTCCTGTCAGGTCTCCATTCGCACCACTGTGCTGGAACGGATCCGAAGGTCGCGATTGGCGGGACTGAATTTAATTTTGGGTTCATTTGTTCTGTATATTAGGCAAGGACAAGTCTACTCCATGCGTGTGTTTACCACCGAGCCAACTCTTCGAAAAATGCCTGGAACCTCATGGGACTCTACGAAACATTTGCTGACCTCTGCACTCTCCCACAGCCTTGAGATCAAAATATTCCTTGTTCAAAACAATAATTCTTCCGAAATGATTTTTTATTTTTCCTTCCCATAATTTCCGGGACCAATTTCCGAGAATCCGAATGCATCAGCTTCCGTGGAGCTTTGCATTTTAGGCTTTGGGTCTTATATCTTGCAGAACACGGCACTCCTGAAAGTTCCACGCGGCTGGAAATCACTATGTACTGTCAAGGTGCGTATTTGCCGAGGCTCCAACCCGAACCGCGCGTATCCCCATCTCACCCGGACCTATGCCGTATGGCCCGTATCTTATCCTGAAACATGAGTGGCTGGTTGACAAATCAATCGCCTAGCTCGACTAAGTATATTTCGAGGCCGCTAGAATGTGCTGCATGCTGCACTAAATATTCATCCAGACAGACTCCGTGATGATGGAGCCACTCCATCCTCTACATTTGCTGTTCTTTGAAAAAATCTAACCCCATACCGTACATCAAGTCCACAGAATTTGGGTTTACTTACGGCGCGCCGAAACGATGTTTTCAGGGACCTACGCTCATTGCCGACTCCGTCATATAGAGAACTGCATGAATTTCGGACGGCAGGTTGTTCGTCATGGGGAGCAGCTGAGTCAAGGCTATAGCTCACGATCGATGCATGATGCGTGTTCGTCCATCCTTTACATCATGCAACGATTCTGCATTGGCATTCAAGCTCTCCCAGCTTAATTTAGGTTATAGCTATTCAGGGAGGCATCATCATATATCCTAGCTATAGTATATAGAGCAATGACAGCCACATGGAACTTGATTGAATGCGGACTTGAAAGGATATATGCCATCTTATGAGGGTACATACTAGATCCTCGTTCCTTACTTTGCCTAGTGGATGATTTAGCTCCGTGGACAGCAGGTGAACCATACAGTTATGCCGATGAAGACTGTTGGTACCTGGGTGACTAGTTCAAGATATGGTCAATTGAAGCCTTCCAACTTGAGAACTTGAAAGTAAAAAATTGCGCAATAGGGTTGCTCCTTCTAGCAGGCGATCTCTGCCCTACGCCAAAGAAGAGGTAGCATTCGAAACCAAGTAATGTGTAGAAGAAATTGACAATTCGTCACATAGATCAGTCACAAGAGACAAGACAGATAGATCGGCAGTTAACAATACTAGAAGAGTCTCAAGAATCTCCGGCTTCACTCTCGTCATTGGTTCTCCAGCGAAGATTTGCTTCATAGAACAAAATCAACTGTGAATGGGGTTTAGGGTGTATTCGTGACTGTAAAGTATAGCACACCTTCTGCGGAAAACGTTCAGCACAAATTCGCGAACCTTCTTTGACGCGTTCGCCAGTTTTTCTGTAGGTTCAGATGTCAATAGTATTCTGGATAAAGTACAAGGCAGCAAAACTGACAGCGTAAAATAAACCGTCAAATTCTCTTCCGATTCGCGTTCAATGGTATCGACGGTTAGCACAAGGTCCTCCCAGCTCGACGACTTCATATACTGGCTCATGTCGCCGATGTGCACTTCCTCTTCTTCAATAAGCTGGCGTTGAGGAACCTCACGAGATTGAGCCTTCGTGGCAACACTTTTCCTTGGTTTTTTAGGAGCCCTGGTTTCATCGACGTCCATGTCTTTACCATTCTCCATGTCAGAATCTGCTTTGGCTTGAGACTTCCTGCCTCGCTTTTTCGCTGGTGCCGATCCTCCATCGGAAGTTTCGTCAACTGTCGACATGCGCGCTCTTCTGTGTGTCTTGATTTCAGATGACTTGCGTGGAGCCTTCTTCTTATTTGGGTGGCTTTTCCAGTACTCGGCAATCAAGGCATGAGCATTGCTGAACCGACGAGGCAGTCAGACCAAGTTCGTTCCGAGGATACAATATTTACCCCGCATCTTGTTCATCCACCCAACTGTTTTCTTCCTCGCCGTAATTCTTCCATTTTACGAAGTAACCCATTCGTCCCTATTGGCGTGCGACACGTTTCAGCTGAAAGTTCACTTCTCCTAGTGTAACTGAGATCATACTTCTGGAAAGGAGCCTTTTTTCGCGTCTAAGATGGCTTCTATCTCGAACTCTTCTTCATTTTCTCCGTCATCCTCGTCTTCATCGACATCCATTGGTTGATCAGGCTTTTTAGTCTTCTGGCCCTTAGCATGAGCGACTTCCTCACTCCCATCGGAGGCCGCAGGTGAAACTCTTGCCATTTTAGCGCGTCCTGAAGCGAGAATTGAATGACAGTTCTCCAAAGAGGATGCAGTATAACTGAACACAGCGAGTCACTGATATGGAGTGTTGAACCCAAGACCACGTGCGAACTTTTATTTTCAAACAAGGCCCGTGCCACAGCTTACAAAATTAGATTATTTCTCAGAAAAAGTTGGAGACTGGTAGTGAGCTTATGGTCAATTATCAATACATGGCATATTACTAGACATGCCAGGAATAGTAAACGAGGTATGAAAGACTGCAACAATGTGTCTATCTTCGACGACCCGGACTTGCACTACGACCACGAGCACCTCTCCCCTTTTTAGGACCTGATGGTGGAGGCCGAACGAACGCGTAATCACAGTGGATGACTTGTTCTAAAAGTGATGAACCAGATGCGCCATCGATTGCAGCCTGTGCTTCTGACATCGTCTCGTACTCGACGAGCGCATATCCCTGATGAATTATCGCCTGGTCAATGCATTGCACAAGGGGACGATATACAAAACACACTTTCACGTAACCAGTTCGTCGGTCAAGATTCAGGTGTAGGTTTTTGATTTCGCCATAGTCTGCGAACTTATCTGTAACATCCTCTTCAGTGGCCTCTTCGTGAACATTGGTGACGAGCACGATCCATCCCTCTACGGCTGCGACAGAACCGAAGCTTGGTGTTAAGTACAGGGCCGTGAAAAATGTAGCACTTACATCGTGCAGCTCTAGTATCAGTATCCTTATTTTCGACTCGATCGTATGTCTGTTCTGTGGTGACGATATTTTCATTCCCACCTTGGCATTTTTGGTGTAGGCAATTTGTCTGAAAATATTGCAAGTCGACTTACTTGTGTTCTGGAATCCTCTTCCCCTCCGCCTCACAGCACCACCGGCGGCAACTAGGGCACAATAAATACATTTTCAGAACAACAAACTGGTCTTGCGACGTACCATCGTCAATATTCATTTCATCGTCAGACATGTTGGGTGTAGATTCAGGAGGTGTCACAGTACGTCACGATTGATAATATTAAACTGCCGAGGTTCCGGGTGATAGTCCGGGGTCCTCACCCTGAAACGCCATATTTGTTCGCAATGGAAACGGTTTGAAAACAGTCCTGTCACAAATTTACCTGTCGACGCGGAGGCTGAGCATTTCGGGAAAAATTAGTTTTGGTTTCAAACCATGAGTGTTGGTTCATGAATTTTTCTAGCTGCACTGGACTTTTTTCTCTCTCGCAGGTCCTCCTACATCAACAGCGCTCTACCTATTATTTGATCCCGATCACTTTGTGAATTTCCATGGACAACCACTTCGTCTGTGTTATGTATAAGTGCCTGAGCCAAATCATTTGTGCGAAGTGCCCAATGTAATCTCGATCTAGATGCAAAAGATCTTTTCGCATCGGAGTAATGACCTAGCCCCGTCTCGTATAAAGGCGCGTCAGTTTTCCACCCAGCCATACCAGATATCCTCCCGGTGTTAACGTTCTTGTCATGCATGCTATGCCACTCATCAATCACCCCTGCACCCTTTGCTGCAGACCTACATCAATGTGGTGTAGCCGCTGTCAGAGTGCATGGTATTGCTCCCCTGAACACCTTCATAGTGTTGGTACTTCGCGTACCCAGCATATGCCTTTCTAACATACACCGTTTTAAAGGACTGGTCTCGGCACCGCAAAGAGTGCATTCCCGCTGTCAACACCTCTCAGACTGGCTATAATATGATCGCAACTCCGCCACCTGCCGAACCACAATTTATCACTGTGTCTGCCATCCTATTCTCTCCCGAAGAAGGTCAGTCTTATTATATACCCTCTGCTTGTATCTCAGTACGCGCCCTCCACAGAACGGCCGCGTATCATTTCTGTCAGCTGTCGACCATCTCATAAACCATCCCAAGGAATGTGTCCAATACCACTTGTCCAATCCCATTTCCCCGATGGCCAGTCAGAGGGCATCATATTAACACAGGGTCTTAACGGCGAGCCACTGCGCTTCCCCCTTCACCTATGGTACTCCTCCTCCGCTTTGCAAAAATCATCTCCTGTGAACCGCGCTATTTACCACATCACATCTGGTGCTGCTCCGAAGCCTTGGTGTGGCCCCGTGATTGTGCTCAAATTTAATGGCTCGCGACGACAGGGATATTCAGATGCTGGCTCGAATGACCTTCCGGCTCTCTCTGCTTATTTCCTAGCGTATAAGTAACAGCTCTCCAGTTCCAGGTCAGTCATCACGGTAATATTGTTTAATGTTCTGCATGGCAGATGCTTATTATGCTGTTTGGAATAAGGTTGTCGGGCTTTGTGTATTAGAAGGACATAGAACGCCATTCATGTGTATGGCATCATTCATTGGCTGTAGCATATTTTTCCTCTTGTATTCTTGCTGTCGTCGCATTGGTGAAGTTCGCACTCAAAAATAATTTATTCCTCTTGCTTCTCTGTTCTTCGATGATTGAACAATTATTTTCATGTAAGATCGCTTGTTCCTTACTTTCTCTGCTGAGAGGCGGTATATCCAGGCTTCCATCATTGATTAGAAGATTTGATCAGTCATGTGCATGGGACCGCGCCCTCCTGCGCCTATAAGCATATCAATATTATTTTTGTTGGACGTTGAGATTTCAAGGATTCATATATCATGTTCAATGACACCCACGTTAGCGGCGTGTGATAATGACCCGAGTCGTTGTGGCCCTGAAATTCAGGTGTCATCAGATTACAAGATTGAGAACTTTCAGACTTGAAAATATCTCGCTGAGCCTCGAGCCCTGGTCATGGTCCCGATGATCGCTGGAAAATTGGAACTCGGATGTCACGGACTCACGTGTATTCGGAACCTTAACCTCAGTCACATCCGAGCCACGAAGGACTGACGATGATCTCGTTCACCTCTTTCCCCTCGCCACCTTTGGGTGATCCATACCATGGCTCGCATTTGCATCACCTAGATACAGTGGAGGATGTGTCGATGGATCTCGATGACGATCAAGAGTTCCTTGGCGTGCACGGATCTAAACTCACTTATCCCGGTGAATCACTGATTTCTTCACAGGCTTATATGCGGTATGTTAGATCTATGAGCATACTGCTGCTGACATGCATACTTAATATGAGGTTTCAGAGGTCATGGAACTTATATTGAAAATGAGGAAGTCGTCGCTTCCGTCGCGGGCAGTGTTGAACGCGTAAACAAATTAGTCACCGTCAGGCCAGTGCGTACAAGGTGAGGCATCAATATTGATTTATTTCGGCTGTCGACAAGAGAGTTCACCTACAGATATAACCCAGAAGTTGGTGACCTCGTGGTCGGAAGAATTACGGAGGTATGTCACATAATCATAATGTCAGTTTGAATGAACGCCGTGAAGATCCTTACTTTGTTATAGGTGCAGCCAAAGCGCTGGAAGGTAGATGCCAACTCAAGACAGGACGCCGTATTAATGTTGTCTTCCGTCAATTTACCCGGAGGCGTGCAGGTAACGTGTGGTGTTCGATAGGCAGGACGATAATACCCACCCCTCGCGTAGCGACGTAAACTGGAGAGTGATGAGCTACAAATGCGGAACTTTTTTGAAGAAGGTGATCTGCTTGTCGCCGAAGTCCAAGCTTTTTTTTCGGACGGCGCGATGTCTTTACATACACGATCTCTGAAGTACGGGAAGGTGCGCTCTCAAACCTACTTGACACTGACAACTTTACAACTGATTGAATAGCTGAGAAATGGACAGCTCGTTATTATCCCACCTATTTTAGTTCGTCGGCTTAAGTCGCACTTTATCGCCTTACATTGTGGTGTAGATCTGATCCTTGGACTCAACGGATACATCTGGGTCAGCAAACACATCAAAGAGAGTGATCAGGAAGGAGAGGAAGGATTTGATGCTGAGGCCGTGTACTCAAATCAGAATGACGTGAGCTGGATTTTCTGTATCCCACTCCATTACTTACTCTTGTAGCACATTGACGACCCTACGCGGGTGGCCATCTCTCGAGTTTCAAACATTATCCGTGTCTTGGCATCCCACTTCGTCCCGCTGACAGACACACTATTAGTAGAAGCGTATGAGTGGGCAGCTGATCGAGAAGGTTCTGTGAAAGATGTACTACAAGAGGATGTTGGGGATGCACTTGTGACTATGATTACAGCAAGATTGTAAATTTACAACGATATCACCATGTTTATAATACATATACATAGCTATTGTTCATCTCCCTCACTCTCATCCTCTTCCTCGTCTTCCTCATCCTCATCATCTTCGTTGTCATTTTCATCATTTTCATCATCATCATCGTCTTCGTCCTCGTTAATAGTGTGGTCTGGAGGCATGGGAGGTGGTGCTTGGTGCTGGGGAGGCTGGGGATTGTGGCTGGTAGCCCCGCTGGCCATCTTTCTGGCTTGCATCGCTCGTTTGGCTTCCTCTTTTGCTTCGTCGACCGGTAGTAAATCCTCCAATGCAAGATCTCTCCATCGAAGTGCCCCATTTATTCCTCCTCCGGCGTATCCCATGTCTTCAAATAAAGCCCTTGATGATGGATCATATGGAGGCCGCGGTCTTGATGCAGGATGCTTGATGTTCGTGGGATTTCCGTAAGGATAGGATGGGTGGACTTGCGAAGGCAAAACTGTGGCAGATGCAAATCAATACCATATCAACAACAGCGCATCAGAGCGAAGCGGCATACTATCGGAATCATCAGGATTCGGGGGAACCATGTGAGGAGGGATGTCAAGCTCTACATGGATGATGGGTCAACATGTCAAGATACCATTAGCACAGCAACGAACCATCGTCCGATAATTCTCCTTTGATATAATCGGGCGTTTCGAGGGTGTCCAGTATCTGCAGATCATTTCGCGTCATATGAATATAGCAGAAAGTAAGGTCCTGGATGGACTAAGGAGTGAGAAATAGCTCCAGAATCCTGTAACGTGTTTGCTGACAGTCATGGTGATAGACTGTTGTTCCAAAAATATCTGGAGTCTTGAAATCTACCAGTGGCTCCGTTGAATTAGGTTCTATTCCGCTAGCGGATGCACAGCTAGAGGTACTAAGTAGTAGTAGTAGTAGTACTACTACTAGATAGCTTTGTCGCGTTACCGTCACGTCGTCACAACAAACGTGAGTACTAACGCGATCACGTGCAGCGGTTTCCTCAATTCTCGCGGAGTTGAGCTGAGTGCAAACCTGACCAACTTGAAGCTGGACAAGAAGTGGCCCGCTGTAAGCCTCTCTAGCTGCTCTAGTCGCAGGAATATGCAACAGCGAACTTGATAGGTTGGGAGGAACAGTGGAAGGTATCGACTAGTACTATTACTCATCCGTATTGCCTGACAGGTGAGTTTTCCAAGTCCCATTTGGTAGAAAAGGTCCGTCATGTATGTGCAAAGCGTATCCCATCATGCTCCATATGGCTTTTATAATGATTCCTGCTAACTGTATTTCTTTGGCCTTGCACAGATAGTTTAATTTGCAACCTGATGCATCAGAAATGGATATGTTGCTTCCGATCTATTCCAGTTTGAACTTTCGACCACAGCCTCGCCGTCGTTAGCCTGCCTGCAATGGTCTGGCGACGGGCAGGTCTTTTTTGTTACCAAGAACTCTGTTTTCATTATGGTATATACATATATCTCACCGTCCTTGATCATGCCGCATCACTTGATTGCTAAAATGATATGCACATTGCATACAGACCCCCAATTACACCCCGGCGTTAAGGGCCCCGGACTCCAAAGCCAACACACATGACAGGCCCCTTACCTGGTTTAGGACAACGATCGAAATCGACACAAAGCAGGTCCAAAACTGGGCCAATCTTTCTCAAGGTTGGCATTCACACAATGGCCAGATGATACTGACCAACGGGCGGCCTGGCGCTCCTTATAGATTGGACCGCAGTCGTGTTGGGCTCTTTGGACGTAAGTCTGCTTGCTATCGCGGTTTCCCCGAGCAACGTAGCCAAAGATGCTGGGTGAGTATCCTGATTATTATTGTGAAGGTCGCTGAATAGCATCTCGTACGCGTGTGAAGCTGCATTATTTGCGTTCTCAGTTCTGACATGGACTTGACTCTTTGGGGACCGACAAAGAACAGGTTTCAGGGCGAGTGGACCAAGGTCAGTAACGTTGCTTAGCTGATCCATTGTTCCTATTAATTGCTACAGTAGATCCAGGAGCTAACATCGCTCTTGATGGAATGTTACCATGAGCCTGTTGCCATTGCACGCGCTCTTCAGGCACAGGCAACGAGTAAGTTGATCTGACGAATGGAATACGACATTGACTTATCAAACAGGTCTTACTTGGTCGCCTCAGGCCGACTTCGGCATCGACCCTGCCCCTGTTCTTGATGCATCTCTCCTTGTGGTCGGGACGAGGGGGGGGACTCTGCATTTTCTCAGGCATGTGCTCGTACACGCATAGTCATCCCCATAATATTAATACCACGGGGGGATCGTGATTCAGGTTTGAAAGCGACAAGATATCCTGCGTGGTAAAGATCAAAGTCTCTAGCGACTGGCTCACAAATCTGGCATTCTCGCCTTGGTCCTTGGTCGAACCCGGACGATGTGAGCCGCTCAGTATCTGACCCGATTGTGCATTGATTTAGCTAGACTCTCAGGTCAAGCTCTTCTCGCATACGGCACTTCCACTGGCTCTGTTGGCCTCGTCACTATTACCCAGTCACTGGATTCACACCCATCAAACTCGGCTTACGGTCCGACTTTCAGCGCTACGACTCGGATGGAGCATCAAGCCCAGAAACTGTATAATCAAGACAGACGATCTCTGACAGCATTGACGTGGGTCGTGTCTAATGATAATGTGATTCTTCACCAGCTCTTCCTGGTGCTTGAGCAAACGTTTCATCGATATCTAGTTGATCTTAGTGGCGTGCAAGTCAGGAATGATCTCTTTGTGGTCGTCGGGGTCTTGTAATTTAGGGTGGTCTGGCATGCGATCTCTTTTCTTGGATGGCCAAAAACTCTCCGTGGGTTCCTCACCCTTGCACCCAGTGTCAGGGCTCCACTACGTGCCACACGAAGATGCTCTAATAACCAGCCTTTCTGACGGATCAATCCACGTTGTCCACAATATTTCTTCCGAACCAACTTTAATTTCAAATAACGACAATTTCACAAGCGAAGCCCTCTCCAAGACTGCACGTTCAGCTTTCATACGAATCGAACCTGGAGACCTTAAGTCAAGTGACGTTAATCGCATCACTGGGCTATTGCCTTATGGATATGCAACCGTTCTGTGGGCCCATGAGTGAGTACGCCAGATGTCTGCTAGGACTACTTATCAGTGATGTGGACTTGGTTTTTTCTCCTTCAGGTTATGCCAGCCTACCGATTTCGGGTACAATTATGATTCCCAGCGTCATAATATGCTCATTGCCGCCCAATTATATCAGTATCCCACTGGCGATGTATTTCTTCAGGAACTCGTGACAACCCTGACAAGAACCAAGACAAGTATGTGTCTATTATATTTTCATACTCATCGAAACTTAGGAATGCCAACCCTTAACGTCAGCTTTAGGACACAGTCCGCTACACTTGCTACGGCCGTGTTTGCTGTATCTGACAGATCACCCTGAGGTCTATTCCCAGGTTATCAAATTACTACAATGTCCCCCAGCGATAAAACTAAACCTCTTTTTGGGTAACGTAACTTTCTCTCCAGATGGAGCCACGTGCCGTGAATTCCGGCAAAGCCTCATGAGATACCTATTCGGATGGGACGTGCTATTGCAACTTCGCTTAAAATTGGCAATTGCGGACCTATTACTATGGGCGAGCGCAAATGAACATATTCTTGTCAGAATCAGCTAATTTCCGTGTTGCAGAGTATGCCTGGCTGTTCAGACCGCGAGCAGTATGAACAAACTGCATGCCATCTATTCCGTGCTATCTCACAAATCATACTACGAATCTTGATCCGTCATCTCACGCCAGTCGCTCTGGCTCCCACCTGTGAGTCCCGCACATTTAGCTCCATATCACAATGATGCATGCTGACATCTATCAACCAACCCACTGCAGCGAATGATGCCCCTTTTGTACTACGCGTAATAAACCAATCCACGTTTCCAGGATGCCCCCCCGATCTTATAGCAGAAGCAAAAAAATTAGGCGAAATCATACATACCGCCTTACCCTCCATAGGGGCCCAAAACGTTCACCTACAGAATGTTACCAATGAGTCTTATCCAGCGTGTGGCGTAGAGATTCTCTTGGAAAACGGAGCGCACGCAGTCTGCGCTAAAGGTCACGCATGGGGTATGATTAATGCATCATTCCGATCGTTGTTTATATGAATTTATCACACACTTAGGTCGTTGTTCTATTACTTCATTTATCTTGTCGACTGCGATGGTCCGACGGTGTGTAGGCTGTAGCCGCAAGGCCCTCCTTCCTCTGTCGTGTGACCATCCTGATACTGAGAATTGGCTTCCACAACTGGCGCAAAATTGGGTCGTCGAAGAGTTACTAGAAGCCGCTGCTCGTTGTCTATTTTGTGGCAATATTTTTACAAGTGTGCTGTAGTGAAACCACGTAATGTTGTATGTACGCTGTAGTTCCCTTATTAGATTGGCAATGATCTTGTACATCTGTAGTAATTAATCTGGTGATTCACATCAAATTCCACGATGTCCAAAAAATTTAGGTTCCGAGTCGTTCAAAAAATT
>QOVE01008802.1:0-30969 GCA_003521275.1 Tricholoma sp. MG99 | reverse complement strand
TGCCACGATTCGACCAATGTGTGGCGTGGTGCTCATATTCTTCGGAGATAATGGAGATAAGGATGTCAGGCTTGACTTCCTTTGTGGGATCATTGACACAAGCAGCAGCTATGAGGCTAGAGGTGAAGTTGGCGAGAGCGGGGGGTAGACAGCTGATTATGGTGGATCTATAGTCTTTCTCCTCAATGTCGACACCAACCGTGGCAAGCTTCTCACGCTCGACGCGAAGCTGATCAAGAAACTCACGGATGTTACCCTTTTCAGGACACTTTGACCGTAAAAACTGTGAGCGAAGCTCAGTCTGAGCAAACACCCCTTTTGCTGAGTACTCTGCAACAATGGCGGCCCATCGATCCTTCACAAGTGTGTGGCTGTGTATAAAGATCAACGCTGAGTCAGGAATCTTCTGCGTAAGAAGTGACTTGGCGGTATGCTCGTTCTTGTTCCAGGTGGCAACACCTTCAGCTTGGAGTTGAGTAGGAGGGGAACTGGTAACGGGACAGACTGATGTGCCATCAAAGTGGCCCCAGAAACCTTTCGCATCAAGAGCATCTTGGAAACGCAGCTTGAAGATGGTCCAGTTCAGACCAGATGCTTCGAGCTTGGGAACAGACGAAGGGAGGAGGTCGGTAGTGGTCAGAGCAGTGGTCATATTGGCAGGGAAACAGGGGCCCAATAACCTGTAGGAATTACTATACGACAAATAAGATAACTCAGCATTTGCGCGCGCGAGCGAGAGCCAAACAACTGATGTATTCACCTATACAACAAATAAGATAACTAGGTGAAATAAGTAAGTAATGACCGTATAAAGTAAGTAGAAGATAATCACCTCAGCGTTTGCGCGCGCGAGCGAGAGCCAAACAACTGAGGTGCAGGTATGAAAACTGTACAAGTTTTATACTGCGATGTCTATGTGTCAAGGTACCAGAACTAAGCAAAAGATATATGAACGAAGTGCAAAAGGAGTGATGCTAATATAGTAGACAAGAGTGGCATATTGGGTATCATGATCGTGCTTACTTGTAAAATAGCATGGTCCAGGGAATTGAGGTGGCAGCGCAGGTGACAAGTCAGCTTGCTATTCCAACACCTTCACCTCGCTCTTGCCCTTGCCCACAACAACTTTCCTGTTCTCAGGCTCTTCAACAAGGCCAATAAGGCACCAGGTTAGTGCGAGATTATCTGCACTCCATGGAATAGGTGGAAGAGCCTTGTCTTTGGGTGGAGCACTTGGCATGTTACAAATGAGGGTAGGACCAAAGGAGCGTGTTGTGGTGTGAGCACCAGAGACAGAGAGAACAGCTTGCTAGGTACTGAAGAGCTGTAAACGAAAGACCTAGTAGTAATTATAGGGAACACATTCGGCTTTGGGCGACCTCGACTTTGACATGCATCCAACTACAAGCGGGAAATTGCGGATATTACATTGCACAGCAGCAGCAGCAGTACACAGCTATACTTCATTTTGGGGTACATGCGGATACCACGCAGAATACACATGTTGCTCAACACGCGTCGTGAACTTGATCATATCGATTTTGATCAGATAACGATGTGACCTATGTGTTACGAAATGTGATGAGACGTTACCAGACTGTCGCAGCTCAAAAAATGCCAAAATGGCAGCTCAACTTTGAGCTCCCCTATTTAGACATCACCAAGGTCAGTGTACACTATGCTCACATAAGCATAGGTCCGGGGATGTGCGGGACAGCTTTCTGCCACCGTTCCCACCCCGATCACTGTCCGATCACCATCTCCCACGGTTGATCAACGCGCGCCACAGCTTCGGCTGCCGTCGTGCTCATCATCCCCGACGATGAGCATGCCTGTCCACTCATTCCTCACCATTTTCCCTCGTTTTTTTTTGTATATAGTACTTATGTATAAATATAGAGTGTTAATGAACAGTTATTTCCGCTTTTTCACCTATATTAAGCATGCAGTCAACATTCTCCCTTGAACAGGAGAGAAGGTGGGGTCTCTTCTTATCATTGAGGGGCTCTATTACATATACAGGGCTATGGAATCATATATTTAGATCAGTACATGACTGGGGATGGCTCTACAGGGGTGTGGAAGAAGGGAAGTATGGAGAAGTGAGGGGAGTGTGAGACAGGGTACTGTCTACTGGGCTTGCACACCCTCTGGAACCAAAGCAGGATATGTAGAGGGGTGTATTGGTGTATGTATAGGTGGGGAGTGATGTAAGAAGAGCTGGTAACAAGGGGCTCAGTGACAATGCACCTGTATGGGGAGGGGGGAGAGGTTGTTATTTACATGCATACCCAGGCCTTCCCCTTACAAGATGTGGATGGAAGTGGGGTAGAATAGTCCTAATGAACAACCTGATAACTCCATAAAACCCCTGTAGTAATGGGGATGCCCATAAAAGAGAACATGGAGTCAGGAGGAGGTATACATACCTTGGGAGATCCGTGGCACCAAAATGTTCGCTTTCTTCGATTCCTGGGCCTTACAGTAAGGTAGAACAAAGGTAGGTATAAGAGATAGCAGGAATACAAGATCCTGACTCACCAGGACATGAATTCCCCACCCATAGATGTGAACTTTGCTCACCATGTATCCCACACCTCACCTACTGTACAAAGCTCCTCCTAGGCGTCTATAGTAGTCCTTTACCCCTCATTGGTGGCCTAAAAGCCATCCATATAGTCAATACTTCACCCTAAAAAGCAGGCCCTTCACCTACTCATCCATTATTATTCTTGCTCTATACTGTCTCATGGGAGAAACTTGTGGCTGCATAAATGAACAATCCAATGCATTCAGAGTAAAATTAGCTCCCTTGAACAGTTCATTTGTCTGTATAAATGAGGTGGAGAGTAAATGTAGTGAATTGGAATGCAGTCACTCACCCACAGCCTGTGGGACTTCTAGATCTGTATATAGTACAAAGATCATAGTATCATATCATAGTAAGACAGGTTCCCTACATTTTTAGATACTTTAAAGAAGAGTTGAGGCCATAGGATGCACGAGAGTGTGTGCTGAACCAAGTAGTCCCAAAAAGGCAATAAACTGAAGATAGCTCAACAGTAACATCGCGCGCCGTTGATTGGACAGAGACAGTGGATGGAGGTGAGTCTGGTGCATAGGAAGCAAGAGAACCGCAGGGACTTCGTGGAGTAATGGGTGAGATACATGCAAAACGACGCATTTTGGAGTGATTGATCGGGGCGGGCATTGGATGGCTTCGATCATGGACGTCATACTCTCCCTGATCATACCATTCATAACACTTTTCTTGAGCACTCTGCTTCCACTTCTCGACGGATTCACTCCAGTCCTTTTGCTTTATATGGAACTTACTCTTCTCTGTCTATTCCTGCTTTCCAATCAATGGCACGTTGGTCTACTGTCGAGATATTTCAAGATCATTTCCTTTTTGGGAACACTTCGTTCAACCTGCTCTCTGGTGCATACCTCGTGAAACTAGGTCACGAGCATGATGCACTACTATAATAAGGCTGTAATTGTGGGAAGGTCAGGTGTAACTTGATCATGATGAGTCGATGAGTCATGGAGTGACGGTCACAATCCGAAGGTCACGTATTTAACTACTAGAGCACTGCCCATTGACTTCTCAGCTTCCTCAACAAACCCGACGTCCGTCTTATTGTTTCTGCTACATAATGAGTGACGACTGGGATTCCAAGACAGTTATTGGTTTTAAGAAACAGACTGCCAAGGTCACCAAGAAGGACTCTGATTTGAACGGTGCGTTGTTCGTGAATGCCTGAATGCTGCTCATTATCTGACATCCATGCAGCCGTGTGTTTACATTATTTACTTATGCTTTATATCGCATATTTAGTTATATCTCATTCTACAGGCTCGGCGGACGGGGGCAGTTGTTGCAACTGACAAGAAGATATCTGCCGGCGGAAATAAAGCCAACCAAGGCATGCATTGCGCTTCTTTGGGACGAGACAACCAACATTTATCATTCGCTCATTCATGTCAGGTACTGATCACCAGCGAATTGCCAAACTTGACAGGGAGAATGAGGTGGCTCCCCCCGCCAAGATCGCCCCTTTGGTTGGCCGTGTGCGTCCTTACTCTCTTCCCTGTCATTCCTGATTTTGAAACGAATTTTATGTAGGCCATTCAGACTGCCCGCGCAGAGCGTAAGCTTTCGCAGAAGGAGGTAGCCCAAAAGATCAACGAGAAGCCATCTGTCCTCCAAGATTATGAGTCAAACAATGCCATTCCCAATCCTCAGATTTTGAGCAAGCTAGAGCGGGTCTTGGGCGTAAAACTCCGTGGTATGATACTTGAGTTGTTAATCCTTTTCAATGCTAACCGCCGCTACAGGCTCAGACATTGGGAAGAAGCTGGAGACTGCAAAGAAGTCATAACAGTACTAAGTGGCATAGATTTTCCGTTCTGACCATAGAGATTATATTTATATGCGTTTTTGACAATGGTTCAGACGAGAGCGTCGTGATATGAGCATGAGGTGAGAGCTTACAGCAGAAATACTATGTGCGATGTCAATGTACGCACGGAATCTGAGGATGGAGCTGATGCCTGGATATCATTATATTAGGTCACTGTCGCGAGAACCCTGCAGGAAGTCAGAACCTGCACAGGTCGTTATTTTCTCAAGTTACCACTCACATATGTGATATACTCTGGACTTTCGCATGCCTTATATTCTTTCAGTAGCTCTTCGCATGTTGCTCTAATTATACAGATGTCAAGGCTTGTAAGCGGATATTGAAAAAAAGTACCTAGCATCGTCAAATTCTTCTAGACCGTGTTCAAACATCTTCTCCTTCTTATATTGTTCCAAAAATGCATTCCGCTTCCGTAGTCGGTCAAACTGGTCCAGCATACGTTTAAACAGCTTCGAGAGAATCTTTAATAACAGCAGGATGTAAAGAAAGGAACTGTGCGCACGGAAGCAATACTGGTGTGATTCGCTAGCATTAGGCCGCTGACTCTATGGTTCGTTGTGACGTAGGGCGATTTTCGGGTCAGAGCGACTTGAATAGACGCTGGACCCCAAGGAATGAAATTCGCAAGTTGGCGTTCACGAATACGAAGTAAGGATTGATGCACCTGTTCTAAGTATGATAATACGGGATCAGAAGAAAATCGAATCACATACATCAGTAGGATCAACATCTCCTTGGATAATGTTCAAAATGGAGATATAGCAAGCCGTTTTGCTTGGCATTGTGGACACCATACGGTTCTTGGGCTGCAGCAAACGACGCATAACGTCTAAAACCGTTGTTCGCCGGATAGGCTTAGCCTGCAAAAATTAGTTTGTTTCCCGTATCTTCTACGTAGCACTGACTTTGTCTATTTGATCACTGGTAAAGGGTGTATAAGACGTCATGAGGAAATGACAGCGGGGAGTAGGGATGAGAGACGCGATGATGCCGACCAAGTCGTTGTTCATGTACCCCGGATATCGGAGAGTTTGCGTGCTGGCCGCCATCACTGTAGACACCTACATCTCTTAATACATGGATATAGGTGAATCTTTTGCACATACCAGTTGATTCGTCTGATCAAATGAGGGTGTTTGTACATGCAGCCTATCCGCCGATATCCGGGCCAGCGCACCGTTGTCAAGAACGATAACTGAATCTGCGTGGTTCACAAGACGTTTGAGTGTCAGAAGAGAGTTGTATGGCTGGACTACTACATCTCCTTCTTGGGCATTTGGAAAAACACTATACGTCTGAATTAGCTTCTTTGGAAACTTGTCGTTCAAACGTTCAAGAAGAAAGGATCCGAGACCTGAACCAGTACCGCCTGCTATCGAGTGCATCAGCATGAAGCCCTATGGCAGACAATCAACTCCCGGTATCTCTGGCGTGTACAAAGTCTTACCTCTAAGGAATCGCTTCCCTCTGCCTCTCGGTCAATCATCTCCATCACTTCTTCGTATATTCGCTCCCCGGTCGAGTATCCTTGTGCCCAGTTATTGCCAGCCCCTCCTCCATCTTTAGAAACAAAGATGTTCTCAGGGTTGTATAGATTCGCGTAAGGAGAAGAAAGAATGTTATTAATGACCTGCATGCAGCAGATCAGACAACATTTTGTGCGTGCAATACAACGCAGACCCTTGGCTCCAGATCGACCAGAATAGCACGAGGAATGTAATGTTCGTCGTCCGCTTGGTAGAAGAACACATCCTTGCGATCGCCGCCTTCAGTAGCCCACTCCTCAAGGATGCCTTCTTTGTTGATACCGTGTTCGGCACATAGCCGCTGCCAATATACGGCACCCACTTTGGCAACAATGATCAGGATTTAATACGATAGTAACGCAAGATGCGTACTTTGATTTCCACATTGGCCAAGTTGGACTGTTACAATCTCTCGAGGCATTAAAGTTATTATATAGCGGTCAGCGGACGTTAGTCTCCCCTAGACAGGCTATAAATTCGTGTTTTTTTTTTTGATGGGGAGGAGGACAACACAGCAGACGCGAACGCGGGCAAGCAAGTTTGTCACAGAATGTCACGCCACGTGAGGACGTGAGCTCCAATAATTACATAAGATTATACTTTTATTTTATGTACCCTTACAATACTTGTTACTTAAACTGAAGTTCACATCCTTCATATTTTCTTACATGTCGCATCGGTCGTTGTCTGGGCAAAGTTTCACACCATTTGGATGGGCTGTCTGCAGCTGGGTTCTTATTCTTGCGTTCCAAGTGGGTCTTTATGTTCTACTCTTACGTGTGAGCTGACTTGTGTCAATGGGCAGTATGGTTATCATATTTCAGTCCTCAATCAGATACAAGCCGTGCTCACATGCGAGGATAAGGCCCCCTCTAACCTCAATCATTATGGCCCATCGACATGCATACCCATGTCCGAATTCATCTTTTCTGTGGTGACAGCTGTCTTCACCATTGGGGGTCTGATAGGTAGTTTATTTGCGAACCTTGTCATGGACTCACGTGGCCGCAGAGGGGCGACGAGAGTCAGCGCCTTATTCACTGCAGGCGGTGCAGCCCTCATGGGTCTCAGTAGCTCCGTGACATTTCTGAGCCTTGGCCGGTAAGTAACATTAGGTTTATTTCTCGCATCACCCATGCCATATACATAGTTTTTTGGTGGGAGTTGGCTCAGGTGTCGGCTTGTGTATTGGACCCGTTTACCTCGCAGAAATGGCCCCGTCCAAAATCAGTGGGAATATTGGTGAGCTTGAGACCACACTTTAAAAACGAGAAGATCTGACAACTGCTTATCTTTCAAGTCGTCCTGACTCAGCTGGCAATTGTTCTTGGTATTATGATCACCCAGGCTATGGGTCTTCGCTTTGCATCTCCAACTGAATGGCGGATCGTCTTTTTTTTCTCGTTTGTGCTTTCTGCTATGCAGGTGCTGTTAAGTGTGTTTGTAGTAGAGTCTCCTTCTTGGTTAGGACTAAATGGCCGACTTGACGAGAAGAAGGCTGTGGCACATCAACTCTGGGGATCCAGTAATCGTCATTATTTCGCAAGCACAATTCCGTCGCATTCAAATGTCTTACAGGTTCCAGCCCAGGAAGTGAAGATGATCCACTACTCAATGAGCCTGAGGCACCAGCAGATAGTTCCATCCATATTGTTACAGTGCCACAACTACTCACTGCGCGAGAGCTGCGGAAACCTCTTGCGATTATATGTCTTGCAATGGCCTCTCAGCAATTGTCTGGTAAGCCGCCGATACCTTTGTTATTAGCACAGTTTCAGTTATCTGTTTTTGGAAAATAGGTATTAACGCAGGTGAATTGTTGGTTATATTCCCGCGTTCCGGAGACCAATTCTCGGAGCAGTTCTCTACTACAGTAACAACATACTCTCCAAGTCCTTTCCTGATCTTGGGCCATATATCTCTTTGAGTGTTACGGTTGTTAATGTTCTCATGACCTTCCCTCCCATTATCCTTATTGAGGTCAGTTTTGGTCCGGGTTAGAAAGGCAAAGCTTGATGTTCTTTATTCATTTTGCAAGCGTATGGGCCGAAGGCAGCTCTTGGTCATTTCGACGATTGGCGCTGTGGTGTCTCTCTTGGGTGTTGGTTACGGTCTCAACCAAGGTCTCGTTACCTTCTCAAGCATTGCAATATTGACCTTTGTCATGTAAGTCCTCGATGTTCATCGATACTTTGTGGCGATCTCTGAAAATCAAAAGGGCGTTCGCTACGGGCCTTGGGCCTATTCCATTTGTGTTGATCCCAGAAGTATCGCCAACTCACGTATGTATTGTATCATACGTGTGCACTATCGTGTTAATCGTTTTATAGGCTATCTCAGCTTTGTCCTCAGTAGCGCTGTCAATAAATTGTTTGTTTTGTTTACATGTAATGGTGCAAGTGCTAATAAAAAGAGTTGCAGGGATAATAAACTTCGTAGTGGGCCTGGTGTTTTTGCCCTTGAGCAAACTTCTGGCAGGAGGAGACGCGGGGAAACACGGACGAGTATTTTATGTATTTGCAGCGGTGTTGACTTCGTCAACATTTGCGCTTTCAAGACTTTACCGATAGATGTACTTGGCATGCTTGATTGTAAACATTGGAAACTTGACGTTAATATTGTACTGCGTAATCGGAGGGTGAATATTGGATCTCCGCATAAATCTCGTCTGCTTGCCACCGTGGATTTAGGCAGAACGGCGGTCTCTGGTCAACGAGACAAACGTCGAAGGCGTTTCTGGACTTGTCTCTCTATTTCTTCTAGTTACCCTCCATAATCTCATTCAAAACGGCGACCGGTCCTGGGAGCGTTGCTCGGCGCTCGGTGACTCCTTCCAGGTCGTCCCACATGGACAATCCGCCGACTACGAATATTCATACCATCGTCAAGGCACAGATTGTCTTCTTGCTCTCCACCCTCACAGAAGACAATTTTGAAAGGAACCAGATTGAAATACGCTCTGTATGTCCTCTGAATTTGCCAGTTTTTTTTTTTTCATTTATCGTTGTTGCAGCTCTCAGAGCAACATGGAATAGACACCTATCTGCATTTTATCCGTCGGCTCATCGTTCATTCTCAATCTCGTCTGGTCTCAGCGCCATCTTCTTCCCCATTCGACCCATCTACCTCATTAACATTTCGACTATTGGTTCAAGAAACTCAACGCCTTGCTCGTGACCCATTTCTTGCAGACCGTTTTCGTGATGGTATTGACAAGGGTGAAGGTGATCTGTTTAGGCAGTTTGATCTTGTTAGATTCGCGGATCGGATCGGTCTGCGCCCTCTCGAAAGGCTGGTGCTCACGTCGTCCATCATCTCTGCGCAACGTAAAGAGCTTGCTAACCAAGCCACGAACATCATACGAGTCGATTTCGATAATGCTATCATAGCACTCTGTCACAACCCATCGTTTGACCACGCGGATCTGTCACCAAATCAAGTTACAACGCTCATGTCTAACCTTCTCTGTGACCCTCCTGCCGAGTCCCCGGTACTCGATATCAATCAGGTCAAGGCACTTGTAACCGCTGCACAAACCAAATATGGCAAAGACACAGTCGCTCCCATTCTTCACCGTATACTTCCGAATATAAGGTATGTCATCCACGAGTGCACTAAACAGTTGCCGACATGCGTTATATAAACAGTCTTTTACCTAACATGTCTCTTGTGGATCTCTTGCTCCAACTTGGCCCAGAAATCACAAGCGATGCCGATGTGGTGAGATCATTGCTGGGGCGTTACGGCATCACCGATGCGAACCCCCCACGGGATAATCAAGTAGTCGAGACCATGTCTATTTTGAGTAAACAGGCAGTTGAAGGCAAAGTGATCTGCGACGTCGGGTCTCTTGTCAGAGCGTTGAGCAGCTATGTGCGAGATATTTATTTCATTCCTCCCACCACCTCTGACTTCGTGGATAGAATGTTACTCTTGATTGGTCGACTGTCATCAAATCGTTTGATAGGCCAGACCGCCATGGGGTGGATACTGCAACTTTAAAAATGCTGATTGCGATTCTTCTGAACTCCCCACGCGAAGTTGAACGGCACGCGGTTAGCGGCTTCTGGGAGCTATGGAGTAATCCCCTCTATCAGCTTCGACTACTGGATGCACTCCTTTCTCTCCCCGCAGATACATTCAATTTTGTCCAGCTTCCAGGGCAGAGAATTGTCACAGTGGACGATGTGGCAATCGCAAGTCCAACCATCAAGTCGCTCGCCGCTAATGTTCAAGGGCACACCTGGAATTCAATAGAGTTATTTGAAGTCTTAGTTCGTTTGGCAGGTTCTGACTCTCTGGAAATTCGAACCTGTGTGAGAGAGATGCTCGACAAGGCAATCAAAATCAGTGCGGAGCTGGTGCACATGGGACTACTCCAAGTACCGGTATGTTTATATGGCCCATCTGTGACCGAGTTTGACTTCCTTTCTGCCAGGAATCTCCGTGGAACGAGATAAGGTTGGAATATTCGCGGAAACTTCTTGCCATGTTCCTAGCCGGTCATCCCAACCACCAACTTGTCTTCATGCGGATATGGCAGATCGAACCTACCTACCTCACAGATGCCTTCCGAGATTTCTATGAAGAAAATCCACTGAACATAACTCGTATTCTGGATGTCGCGCAGGACCTCAAAGTACGTTTCTACCTTCTGTCTTGGCCAGAGCTTAGAACTGACGACTTCAAAGATTCTTGAGGCCCTACTCGAAGTACGGCCCTTCGTGTTTGCTCTTGATGTTGCTGCCCTTGCCTCGCGTCGAGAATATCTTAACCTGGATAAATGGCTTGCAGACAACGTGTCCAATCACGGGGGCGAGTTTCTACACTCTGTTATCATTTTCCTAGAACAAAAGATGGACAGCGAAAAGGCTTCCAGGATTTCTGACCCCGCTGTTGAAAATCGGACCATGCCCCTTAGTCCCCATACCATTACCATTATTCTCCGCGTCCTTCGTAACAGGTTGGTTGGTGATTATTTTTTTGTGAAGATGCAACTCAATTGCTTTTTACTAGCTCTGCCTTGATGAATGAAGGCGATGTCGATTTTTGCCTCGAAGTTCGCAACGCTTGTCTCCAAATTCATCCC
Source organism: Tricholoma sp. MG99 (assembly GCA_003521275.1). NCBI lineage: Eukaryota > Fungi > Basidiomycota > Agaricomycetes > Agaricales > Tricholomataceae > Tricholoma > Tricholoma sp. MG99. The sequence continues at coordinate 19,927 of QOVE01008802.1, read as the reverse complement.
CGTCTTATGAGCCTTACCCCTGGATCGGATGTCGAACCTGGCTTTACCGTCGTCAGCTACTCCGCTGAAATTGAAGCTGAAGTCGATGGGATTTACAAACAAATGTATGACGAGAACACGTCCATCGATGAGGTTATTGCTATGCTCGAACTCCACAAGGCATCTACCAACCCTCGGGATCATGAAGTGTTCTCCTGTATGCTCCACTTTCTTTTTGACGAGTACAAATTCTTCCAGTCCTATTACCCCGCCCGTGAACTTGCCATGACTGGGTATCTTTTTGGTTCGTTGATCCAACACCAACTCATCGATTATATCCCACTCGGAATAGCCATCCGCTACATTCTTGACGCACTAAACTGTCCTCCAGAGACTAACCTCTTCAAGTTCGGGCTGCAAGCTCTCAGTCAATTTGAAAGTAGACTTACAGAGTGGCAACCTCTGTGCGCTGCTCTCCTAGCGATACCCCATTTGATGGAAGCACAGCCTGATCTGTCTGGAAAAATCCAGCGAGCCATGGCCTCCACGAATGGCAATGATAATGCCATGAATTTGGGAGGTTCCTCTGACCCCGTCGTATTCACTGCTATCCAGCCAGATGCAATTGATGGCGATATAGAGTCTCCGCCTGAAGAGCTCTCCGACCGCATTCTTTTCATCGTCAACAACCTTGCTCCTAGCAACTTCGAGACAAAACTGACGGAGATGCGAGACCAGTTTGATGACACCTTTTCTCGCTGGTTTGCAAACTACCTAGTCGATCAGCGGATCAGCACCGAACCGAACAATCATGGGCTGTACCTTCGGTTCCTGGACGCAATGGACCGGCAACAGCTCTTTAAGCTTGTGCTGCAAGAGACCTTCATAAAGGCAGCTATTTTGTTAAACTCAGAGAGATCAATGCAGTCAGGCTCGGATAGGAATACGCTGAAGAACGTTGGATCTTGGCTTGGTACAATTACACTGGCTCGCGAGCGACCAATCAAGCACAAAAATTTGTCATTTAAAGACCTCCTTATTGAAGGATATGACAATGGTCGGCTTGTTGTTGCTATTCCTTTTGTCTGCAAGACCCTTGAACCCTGCATCAAATCCCAGGTCTTCAGACCACCAAATCCATGGTTGATGGCCGTCATTAGTTTGCTCGCAGAACTCTACCACTTTGCGGAGCTGAAGCTCAATCTCAAGTTCGAGATAGAAGTTCTTTGCAAAGCTCTCGACATTGACCTGGACACTATTGAGGCGACGACGGTCTTGAGGAATCGACCTTTGACAGACTCTGGTTTACCATTGCCAGATTATGTCTTGGACATCAGTTCAATTCCGATAGGTGGTGATCCATCTGGGCATGGTGACTCCCCGATATTACCAATTGGACCCACAAGCCCTTCGGATTCTCACAGAGCAGTTGGAGCTCAAATCGAGGCGATTCTTACTAATCTCGGACTTCATGTCCATGTGAATCCCCAACTTAGTCCGTTAAACATGAACCATGCGTTCAAGCGAGTGGTGCAAATGGCTGTTGATCGAGCTGTACGAGAGGTATGTATATAATCCCTCAGCTACCAGAATCGTTTTATATGACTCGAGCATAGATCATCCTTCCCGTTGTCGAAAGATCGGTAACCATTGCTGGCATTTCCACCAGGGAACTTGTCGCCAAGGATTTTGCTACAGAACCCAACGAGGAGAAAATGCGGACTGCAGGCCACTTAATGGCGAAGAAACTTGCAGGAAGCCTTGCGCTGGTAACATGCAAGGAGCCTTTGAAGAGCAATCTTGCTACCCACTTCCGTCAATTCTTATCTGATCATGGATTCAGTGAGGCCAGTCTCAGTCTTTCAACTGTATATGGGAAGATGGTAATAATACCCATTACAGGTAGCATCAGAACAAGTTGTACTGCTTCTTGTCCAAGACAACTTAGACGTAGCTTGCTCCGCGATCGAAAAAGCTGCTATGGAGCGAGCTATTACTGACATTGATGATGGGTTTGCTGCATCATACGATGTCCGCCGCCGTCATCGCGAGGTATTTCTTCTTTTTCTCCACGCTGTTGAAATTTACTCAAGATGAAAAAAGCATCGCAGTGGGCAACCTTTCTGGGATACCTCCGCACTTCCTTCGACTTTCTCTGCCAGTCTCCCCGATCCCCTGCGAGTGAAGCCTACCGGGCTGCAGTCCCATCAGCTAGGGGTGTATGAAGATTTTGGTGAGTCTCTACTTATGGTACAACACGTGACTAATTATTGTCTAGGGATGGACTCAAAACGAAGAACGACAAGCAGGCCTAATTCAACTTTGTCTTTTACCGCCCCGACCCTCTACTCTCCTTCTCCTGCTCCAGAGTCGGCACGTTTTCATAATCACCAAGAAGCCATGGAGCGTTTTACGGTGATTCTTAGACCGAGTGCTGATATGGCTAGAAATATTAATAGTCTTTATTTCACAGGTCCTCGTAAGAGATTTGGAAGCTATTATGATGCAGCTGCCTGTACAATCCCTGGCGGCCTTACCTTCAAACCATGACATCCGCCATCTCCTTCGACAAATCCTTTATCTCGCTAATGATGCAGTTGACCGCCAGCGGACACCGTTGATGATGTCCCAAAAGATTGTGCAGCTGCTCTACAAAACGCCTTCGCAGCTTGGCCGAGAGGTTTTTGTAGCGTTGTTGGATCAACTTTGTCATACCTTTGAAGATGTTGCCAAAGAGGCGATTACCTGGCTTTTGTATGCCGAAGACGAGGTTAGTCTACCTTAAATTGTTTAGGCCGCCCAAATAACATGCAATGATAGCGAAAATACAATGTTGCGGTCACCGTGACTTTGTTACGAAGTGGTCTTGTCAACACCACCCTGCAAGATCAACAGCTTGCGAAAATCCTGTTCACCGATCCCCGGCCCAGCTTGCTTAACTTCGCCGCAGGCTTAATTCGAGATTGTCTATCCAGTGACCCGCCTGTTGCTTCACAAGCACAGTTCGGCTATTCGATCGAGGTCTTAGGACAGCTTTCGCAGGCTGGCAAAGCCAATGATGAGTTCGTGCATCTGTGATCGTCGCTGTATGCTTTCCTAACTCAAACATCAATAGAGTGAATAGACTGTTGGACGATTTAAGAGGAATACGTCGTCCGTCTGCTCCAGTTACTCCTGACAATCTTCCTATTCGCCAGCAATCAGTGAAGCCAGAAACTGAGCAGCTGCGGGAGAAGTTGTTTGTTTGGTTTCAACAGTGGATTGCAATATTCCAGCGGTCCCACTCTCCGGAGAAGAATTTTATTCCCTTCATTACCCAACTGACTAAACAGGGAATATTAAAGGTGGAAGACATGTCTTCATTTTTCTTCAGAGTATGCGCCGAATCCAGCGTCAACAGCTACATCAAGTGCATTGCAGCTAGCGATTTCGATTATGCCTTTCAAGCACTAGATGCAATGTCGAGACTGATCGTTTACATAATCAAGTATCACGGCGACGCGTCTGGCATCAATAACGATCAGGCTAAAGTGCACTATCTCACAAAAATTCTCTCCATCTTTGTTCTAGTCTTGGCAAATCTACACGAGGAGCAGGGACCAGCTTTTCAACAAAAGCCATTCTTTAGGTTTTTTTCAAGCCTTATCAATGACCTCCATGGCATCGAAACCCACCTTGGTCCTGTATACTTCCAGTTGCTGATTGCCATCAGGTAATATACGCTACGTCTTTGCTGTTACTTCTGTGTCTGACCATTTTATAGCGACACATTCAGTTCCTTACAACCTACATACTTCCCCGGATTCGCATTTTCTTGGATGTGCCTGATCTCTCATCGACTTTTTATGCCCAAGTTATTACTGTCTGAAAACCGTGAGGTACGCATAATTATTATCTTCAGGGAAAATGACAACACACCGACATTTTTGACAAGGGATGGTCGGCGTTCCACAAGCTACTGCTATCTCTATTCAAATTCTTGTCGCCTTTCTTGAGAGATGAGGATGTACAGTCGGCAACCCGGGACCTTTACCGTGGGGCTCTTCGGCTTATTTTGGTCCTTCTGCACGATTTCCCCGAATTTCTCAGCGAGTATTATTTCACGCTCTGTGACGTCATCCCTCCAAACTGCATCCAACTGCGGAACATAATCCTCAGTGCTTTCCCCCCCGCGCTCGTTCTACCTGATCCCTACCTGCGCAACGTCAAATATGATTCAATACCCGAAATGGGCCCTATTCCACCCATTTTGTCGGATTTCTCATCTGGGCTCAAAAATGGTGATCTACGTGGCTACTTAGATCAGTATCTTCTCAATCGAGGGACACCATCTTTTCTTCCGTCACTCAAGGAGCGCTTAAGGCTTTCAGGCCCGACTGAAGGCTCTATCAATGCTTACAATTTATCCCTCATCAATTCGCTCGTGATGTACATCGGTGTATCGTCGGTTGCTCAAGCTAAAGCCAGAAGTGGATCATCACTCTTCGTAGCTAGTGACCCTGGCGTCGTTGCCCTGCAGTACCTTGCAACGAATCTCGATGTTGAAGGTAAGTAGAAAGTCTCCCCTCGGGCTGAAATAGTCTTGAAACATTTCCCTCTAGGACAACACCATCTTCTTGTCTCTATTGGGTTACACCTACGATACCCCAATGCGCACACACACTGGTTCAGCTCCTTGCTCCTTCATCTCTTCCTCGAAGTCAGGGACGATCGCTTTAGAGAAGTCATGACGAAAACTCTTCTGGAACGGTTCATTGTACACCGTCCTCATCCATGGGGAGCATTAGTAACTTTCATTGAATTACTTCGTAACCCGAAGTATGACTTCTGGAGCAAAGAGTTTGTCCGAGTAGCCCCGGAAGTAACGATGCTTCTTGAACGTGTAAGTTTCACGTGGATTACTTGTACATGTCACTAATCGGATGTGACAGGTGGCAAGGTCCATTTACTAGAATTTTGTCGTTTTTATTGTCGCTATCTGTTGCACATATCTGTTTCTATTAGGGCTCTCTGACTACATACTGTATTGTAACAACACTTCTTCCATTCCATCTAGGTGTTCAATGGTGCGTTAGGAACTGAGGCAAAACTGAGGCTAAGCAGAACTATGACTAATGTTGACAGGTGACCGGTTAATGTTTGTGTGGTTCCAGGTTACGTGGTAGTTGCTAGTGCTTGAGGGATCACTAGATGGAATGCCGGAAGTGAATTCAAAAATACGATAAAGATTCACTCCAGTTCCAATTTCGATCCCAGACGCTGGTTCACCATTAGCATTGAATACCAGGTATTGAGTGGCCACCTTACCCGGCTCCTTTGACTCCAGCAGCGCCAGTATGGTCGATATCGTCATGAAGTACCACCCAGCTTGGGACAGTGACACCAGTCCGAATGGGAAACAGTCTAGCTAACCTTTCAAGGCCTGAGTCGTCAGATGAAATCATAAACAGCATGATGGACTGCCCGTCTGCAGTAGACGAAGGATGGGGATGTAGAAATAATGCTGCTGATGCAGACATATTAGAATGCACCTGGAATAAAAGTATCAAGCTTTCACGTACAACAGCTATTATCAAGAGCTTGGTCTCTCAACACTAAACCAGTCGTCGCTACCTCAAATGGTGTTTTCTTGTCTGCCAAAACTCTCTTGACCAACTCCGAAGCAGGTGTTCCAATAAATACTACATTCCCTGGGGACCACAAGCCTTCACGGAATGATGACAATGCTTCGGATTCTCGAACAATCTCCGCATCCAACCTATGATGAACATTCAGGTCATGAGCGATCCTTAACGCCACTGACAGCTCTCGAGACTCGTTGATATCAGGGGTGATGAAGACTATCGGAGTGCAAGAGTCCAAAATCTGTTGCAGTCGGGATGGTGGCTGAATCACTCGACGCCCTTCATCTGCGACCTGTCAAGCGACGTGAAATGCTTCTATAGGGGTAAAGTCTGAGATGTGTACCTGCCAAGTCTTCGGTCCAACGAAGAACACGACATCGTTCTCGGGTAGAACAACTGTTGGAGAGCTGTCTATATTCACCGTCGTAGAATGATTCAAGCGACGATCAATGGAAAAGATGTTCACATTGGAGGTCATTACGGAGACAGGAACACCATGGGCAATTTTAATGCGTAGTCTGCCTAACCTGGTAATAGAGGGGGTGAGAGAGATGTTCGATCTGTCACTGGACCTGATTTACCTGCCAGGAACATCAAGACTTTCAATTTTCCACCCATGGAGAGAGCCACTTTCACATGGTACGGAGACAGTGAGCGTAAAGTCTGTTGGATCTGATTCTACACGCTGGGTGTGTATGACGAAATCCAAGAACCTGTTTACGTGTTCATTGTTGAAAATCAAGGGATACCAGTGACCCTTCTTGACATCTTCGTGAAGCCTAATCATATATGAAGCTGGTTTAGTCTTTACACCGGTTAACGTTACATGGACAGACATTGCATGTACATCTGGTGACCATGTCTGGAGAATGCTCACAGCCTCTCGAGAGTGCCAAGTTGGGACATTCTCGTCGTCCCCACTAAAAAGAATGGTCAGAGCTGAATTGTAAGGTTCCCAGAAAAAGAAATCACCCATGAATAGCTAAGACTGGCGTGCTAACTAGATTTGAAAGGTGCAAGTCATTGTCATCTGGAGTCAACGCAGACTCAAGAATGGCGCGCAATAAGGGATCAATGAAGTGCGCAGATCTTACATGTCAAGTTATCATGAAGAATTATAGCCTGAGGCATTAATACAATTACCTTGACATCGTCAATGGCACGTAGGCTTGGGATTTGATGTATCCAGCCGCAGGCACCACTGAATAAAGGTGAGAATATACTACATATGGGTGGGAGGAATGAGCAATGAAGTCGATAGATTTCACGAACCGCCGAGGACTCTGTCGGGATGACGAGAAGCAAGATACCAGGCTCCTTGTCCACCGTTCGAGTGACCCAAGATAATCACTGCTGTTGACCCAATACTAAAAGAACGCCAGGTGTCGTCACGATTAGAAATAGACGCTAGTGCCTCCACAGTGTTCCAGGCATCTTTTGCACTAGGACCATGCCAATCCAATCCCTGTAACGAGCATAAGAAGAGAGATCCAATTTCTGAATGATCATGCCGTACCCACGATGTTCGGCCAGATGGGATAACGACCCAGTTGTATTTGTTCCGAGGTAATGAGTCACTCCAAAATTCTTGCTCAAAGATATCAACTCCTGCGCCATCTAAGGAACCCAACAAGAACAGGCTATTATCAGCCACTTTCTGAATGAAATGTTGGCACTGACGGAGAGCTAAGATCGTAGGATACGACGGATCAACATGAAGAGAAGGCGGGATGGTCATGAATGCTGTCGGCATAGATCGGCCATAGAAGTACGTTGCTCTGATGACAGATGTGTTCCCAAGTGGTAGATTTCTTATTGGAATCAAAATCGGAATCACTTTGGACAGTCCTTCGGATACCATGGTAACTTCAACATGCAACTCGCTGTCATGGAAAGGGGCGCTCTGTGATATTTGAAGTGGAACTATACGCATCTGAGAAGAGGCAATGCGACATCTGATTTGCAGTGAGAGGTTGATTACCTTCCAAATAAGGTCAGTTGACCAGGAGCCAAGGCCACTCTAATATGAATCTTGCCTCTGTGTTCTTCGCGGCGACATCTACAACAGTCCACCATCCAGAAATACAACGAATCCCAAGACCAAGAGCATCGCCAAAAGCAAATCCGTCGACGAAATCGCACACAACGTCTTGGGATGGTTCGCGAACAAAATGTACCTCTGGGATCTCGATCTCGACCGAGATGCGAATGGTCTGTAGGGGTGTTTCAGTGCTTTCAACTCTTGGATCTCCAAATAACCTGATCTGCGCAAATCAGTTGGACAATTACTCCAAGAGGGTAAAAAATACTTCGTAATCTCCGCTAACAAAAACATCATATTTTGTGGGTTTTGATAAGAAAAGGGAAGGAAGCTTGACTACTTGAGGAAGGGCTCGTTCCATGTCATATACATTTCCAGCATACCATTCAGGCACCCAAGATGAATGCTCGATGCTACCGGCAGATGAGACCACAGTGAAGTAGGACCCATGTGAAAGGTGAACGAGGAGATGTGGAAGCAAAGCTGACTCTGACGGTGATTCAGGAGGGTATACGGTCATAGATGTACGGAGAACTGCGTGGTGCTGTAATGCAGCCCATCCTTCCGTTGCTCTGAGAGACCCCCATCTGTAGGAGGTCATAACGTCATCATGGGATCATGATCTAATACGACGGGACGTATTTTCCTTATATCTGGGAAAGAGACTTCGAGACAACCATTTAAGTCTGCCTTGGCTTTGCCCCAGGTGACTCTGCCTCCGTCAGCATATGACGAAGGCCAGGACTTGTTAAAGTTTATTGGTTCTGATACTAAAAACGTATGTTAGTGATCCGATAAGTGAATTGCAACTATCCCTACAGTTTAGCGGAAATGACGGCGAGAGGAAATGCTGTTCTCGAGCGTGGATCGGAAATGGACCAAGAACCTTCAATTGTACTATAGTATTAGCAAATATATAAACATTGATGAAAGAAAAGTTGAATGCACACATCCCAGTCCTGGTCCAGCTCCACTTTCCACTGACTGTAATCAGGAGATGGACTCGGAGGGCTTTTGAAGAGGTCCATTATTGCGGGTAGTAACTTGAATTGAGTCTGCGATCATCGATCATTAATCACGATCAGATCAAGTGTTTGTCAGGGGAGTGTCGTTCAAACACAATTGCTTGCACCATTACACGCCATGTCCAGTAGACAAGGAGGAAAACTTAAACCTCTCAAGGTATTTTAATGTGACATTGTCGACGATAAACGCTAAGGTTGTTTCAGGCTCCTAAAAAGGAGAAGAAGGAAGAAACTGAGGACGAGATTGCATTCAAGGAGAAGAAGAAGGCAGAAGCAGATGCCTTGAAAGCTGCACGGGACAAAGGTATGAACTTGTTTAAACATCTGTACAACGAATTAAATTTGTGAGACAGCTTTGAAAAGTAAGTTGTCTATCCGAGCGCTTTGACAACATAATTTGATTGATGTGTGGTAGCTGGACCAATGGGCGGTACTGGTGGAATCAAGAAGTAGGTCGATTTGCGTATTATACGGCTGATAAGCGCTGATATGCCATTAGATCTGGTAAGAAGTAGAGAGAGAAGCGAGACAGCTGAGCAGCGAGACAACTGAGCTCTGCCCCAGCTCTGGAATCCCTGTAGAGTACGATAGAATATATGTTTGTCATTGTTTGGAACGAAAGTCGACCTCATTGCAGTCGTTGTCCAAGTCTAGCCGAATTCCTTACCTTGATTCTCCACGATATCCTGTTCCCCATGTTGGGTCCTTTGCAAGGTCTACCGCCAAGTAATTCGCAACAACAAAATCAGCAGGCCCAGCAGCAGCAGCAGCAAGCAGGCCAGCAGGGAAATATACCACCTCCACCACCTCAGAATGGCCAGGACTTCACTCTTTCAAGTGTTCTCCACTTCTTGCAGACTGAATGGAGGCGCTACGAGCGCGATCGCAATGAATGGGAGATAGAGCGAGCTGAAATGAGGGTCAGGATGTCCTTTCGTTCTTTTTCCGTGTCGCGTTCCTTAACTCATACTTTATAGGCTCGCATAGCTCTGCTTGAGGGCGAGCGTCGGTCATTCGAAAATGTAAAACTGGATCTAATGCGGCGTATTAAAATGCTTGAATATGCTCTACGTATGGAAAGGTGCAGTGTCGTGCTCCACATCCACCTGACAACAATGAACTCCAGTACCAGGTCAAAACAATTGACACAACCAGTACCCTCTCAAAATATCCCTCCTTCGAAGCTCGCTACTATTCAAAGTCACGCTGCCTCATCCCAAAAAGATGACGTTCAAAGTCATAAGGGTGACAGTAGTGGTAGCTCTCCCCGAAGCGAAGGTGTGCTCGCTTGGCTTCATATTCATCACAAGTTTGACACACACTCGCACATGCATTATTTCTATTCCAGACTCCCCGCTTCCAGATAGCCGATTGCCCAACGGAGTACCTGTTGCTGGTAGACCCAGCTCTTGGAGTGCCGCCAATTTGACTGGAGGTACTGTTGCTGGCATTGGCAAGCCTCCCCCAGGAAGAGATCCAAAAAGCAGAGCACGTAGTCGCGACTACTTGAAACAGTACGTCGCTCACGTCCACCATGCACCCCGTTTTCACTACTGGTTCATGTTATGCTCAAACTTTATATGCCACCTAGATGTCTGCAAGAAATATCATATCTGACTTCTCCCCAAGCGATGAATCCTCTCCCAAACCGGCCTTTGCTCAACAGCACGTCTATCCCACTATCTTTACCCAACGTTCCATCGTTCGACCAAATAGCTTATCGACCACGGAAAGTGCTGCCTGAAGCAGGCAAAGACTTCCCTCTAGTAAATGGTCATGCGCCGTTGCCTGGTACATCGTCAGCACCTTCAGCCAGTGCTCAGCAGGTTCCTCTCCTTGAGCGCGGCAATCATCCGAGTTCTGGTGGTGCTCAACAACAGCAGCAGCAGCCTGGTCCGCCATCACTTCCAAGTCCCGGCGAACCACAGTCATCGCCGACTATACCACATGCGGACAAGGAAAGAGAGGCTGAATCAGATGGTCGACAGCTAACTGCCATATTTCGGCCAGATGATGCAGGAGAATGGAGAGAGAAATTGAGATTATCCCATGAAGCTTCTGAACAAGCACGATCAACAAGAGAGGGTCAATTAGGCTCCCTTGGTGGTGTCAACTCATGGGATAGGATCCGGGATGATGATAATGATGTCAAAGAAGAGGACAGTGAGGTTGAGGATGACGACGCCAGCGTAGTTGGTGAAGGAGAAGGAACCAAGGTTTGGAAAGCCAAACGGACGCTCAGAAAGTTAGTTTCGTGATCAGTTTACAATATTTGAAGATGCTTATAGTTCGTTGTCAGTCATCTAGATGCTGTACGGGCACTTGCATTCCATCCCACTGAGCTATGTCTCGCATCTGGTGGAGATGATTGTACCGTCAAAATTTGGCGGGTGGACGTCGCTGGTTTGGCTTCTTCAGCGTACGTCATCTCAATGGTCTACTTCACCTTTTAACGGCTCGTTATTCCAGCACTCGGGCAACCACCGAGGTCGAACCACAGCTTACGCTTCGAGGACATTCTGCTGCAATAACTCGACTAATCCATGCACCTTCAAAGGGACTTTTGTATTCGGCCTCGCTTGACTCCTCAATACGTGTCTGGGCGCTCCCACTGCAATCACATACCACATATGCGCCATATGATGAGACACGCGCTCGAGGGGAACTTATAGGGCATACGGATGCAGTCTGGGACCTCGCACTTGTCCGAGACGAGAGCACACTTATTAGTTGCGGCGCGGAGGGAACCGTCAAGGTTTGGGATGTGAGCGGGCCTTCTGGAGGTGGCTCTTTAAAGCTGACATGGGGTTGGGCGGGTCTGGAACATCCGGATGACTTGCGCGAAGACTCGAGCGACCCTGGGGCAACCGCTGTAGAAGCTCTCAAGGTTGATCTTAAAAAGGTAGCTGTCGCATACCAGAATGCTGTTGTCAAGATTTTCGATATTGAGACTGGAAAAGAGCTGTCTCGTCTGCAGAGTGATATAAGCTACGGTACGCCCTATTTTTAGCTCCAGGATTTCACTGAACTTGTTTGATAGATGGCACACCAACCACTCAGATAAACCGAATCGTTTCTCACCCCACCATGACGCTTCTCGTTACCGCCCATGAAGACAAGTTTATCCGGATTTTCGATGTCACCACTAGTAAGCTGATATGCTAGAGCGTTTCCATTTTCGTGCTGACGCCGTTCCAGGTCAATGTACACATTCTATGTTGGCGCACCTTGACGGCGTCACATCGCTATCAATTGACGCAGCGGGCTTCTCCCTTGTGTCTGGGAGCCACGATTGCTCTATCCGGTTCTGGGATCTCCTCGGCACACGCGCATGTGTGCAGGAAATTACAACGCACCGAGAAAAGGGTCGCGAGGGGGTGCTGGACGTGGAATTTCATCCATCACTGCCTTTCATGGCCAGTGCTGGTGCTGATGGCGTGGTAAAGCTTTATGCCTCGTCATAAGACTTGCTTCTCTTTATGCTTCCAGAAGCAACGACTGCCTCTAGATTTTACTCTTACTTGTTCTATGGACGGGGATCATTCTTTTCTTGCGTGCTTGATGGCTGTATCTTTTATGACCTTGTACTTTTTTGCCGCGATTATTATGATTGCGTATATCGGCATTTATCACTTTGATTCAAGAGTCGATTCCGCAACTTGAAGAAGCCGTATGTACACATCGATAGATAAAATATCTACGTTTTGGAGGTCACGGTATATGCAGTGCGCAAGTCATTAATTATAAGTTAGTCTACTAAACCCAGAGAACACTAAAGCTACAAAGACTAAGTATACAACGAGAAGCATCTCGAAACTGGAGTTCATGCATGGAGGTCCAAGGAGTCCAGAGTAGGTAAGTACAACTGCTACTATATCTCTGACATTGTATTAATTAGCATCCAGCTATATGCAACTTGGGAAAGCGTACTGATATGCATGCCAGGCTCGGCAGCTAAAATTTGTGCCCCAAGTCCTTTCTCTTCCACCAAACCCCTGACTTGCGAAACAATAACATGTCGCGTAGATCGAACGGAATCCTCCTTCAGGTCGTCCTTGCAATGTATGACGTATACTTTAACCCCGTCCAACGTTCCTCTCAGGTCATCCTGAGATATAGGGTTCTTCTTTTGCTTTTTACGAGGAGGTCCTGGACGAACACCTGTCGGTCCGCCATTCTTGAATTTGACGACCTCGACCGCTAGCGCTGTCAGTTCATCGACAAGATGTTCGGGGCTGAGATGACCATACAAGACGTCTCGGTGTCGACCGGAAGGCCAGGAACATTCGATAAAGATCGTGGAAAGCTTCTGAGGTATCTTGGGGGCGGCAGCACGCCAGACATCGATGGTCTGAGGCATAGGAGCCACTGTATCAGGCTCTACATCACCAAAGAAAAGAAATTCGCGACTGTGTAGGTCATGACGAATGAAAAATGCGGCAGATTCGTAATTGCCCGTTTGATTACGACCGTGACTAAGCGCCATCGTTCGAACGGATATACCTGCGCATATGTTTTTATACTTATTATCGTTGTGAAGCCTTGATAAATTCATGTATGAGAAATTGTGAGGCAGGTATGTGAAGCGTTGTTCATACATAGAGTATAACAGTTTATGGTCATCGTCTTCTTCGTCCCAGGATGCCAAGTTTGGCCAAATTCTGTCAGAGAAAATGCTTTCGAGGTCTTGTAGGGTTTGCTTCGTGGCGTAGACTCGTTTACGTGGACCTGCTAGGGAACCTGCAGATATCACTAACCCGTTTACATGGTCGAGATGTGCATGAGTAATGAGGAAACAGCTAGGGTGAGATGTGAGTCGGAAAGCAAGAAGGCAAGGTTAGCATGACACTTGCCGCACGAAGGAGTATATGTCAGAGGCCGAAAACCTGCTGGGTATGATTTCCTTGTCAGGGGACTCGAAGAGGACAGGATTTTCTTGAAGAAGCCGGCTTAACGCGCCTAGTGCTGAGCCTGAAGATCGTGTTATGCGACGTGATGGACTCAACAGGGTGAGACTGTACCGGCTTCTAATGCCACTATTCCATCGTTCCAGGATTTATCGTGGGGTTTGATAAGGTAGCTAGGAATGATGTGAGTACTTTGACGGAATATAAATGAAGATACTCAACGCCGATAAGTTGGTCTCGTCTGGGCCTCCACCACAACCTACGACTACGATGTCGAACGTAGACATTCAAAGTTACCACTCTTGCCAGAGCCGTTGGCGACGCGTGCAAGATAAGATAAGATACCTTACACGTGATCCCTGCCACAACTTCAAGTTTCCTCAAAGTTTCCTTCTGAATAGCGTTCACTTTGTTTCCTTCATGTCGTTGTCGAATGCAATAGAAAATAACAGTCGATTGTTTCCGCCGTTTGCTAGGAAACTTGCTCAAAATGACCCTACAGTATACGCAACTTTTTCTGACAAGTTAGCCCTCTGGCTTGCTTCAGAACGAGCATACTATCCTGCTGCGAGGCCAGAGGTGAGTGCTTGTTATAATCGTAACTTGTCATCATCATACTCAGCTGCACATTTGTCCTCAAATATGCTATAGATCGTGAAATTGCTCCTTGTATGATTACTTTTTCTAGTATTCACTTACTTTCCTCATCGACTACAGACAGCCCACGCTACTCTAAGGCGCGCCGTCGATGCTGACGCGAACTCTGATACACCTTTCCACATATCTGTATGTGTTGGACACCCAATGGCAGCACCTTATTCTCGCCTATTGAAAGCCGTACATCCCCATAGGGAGCTCTTTATCGAACCTAATTTACGAGGTTCAGACTTCAGCCAACTATCAATGCCACCACTTATTGACCTTCCTTAGGTCAAGTAAGATATCTATTAAATACCATATCTATGCCACCCACATTCTTAGCAGGCCCACCGGATGAAACTGCGTGTGTGGAAACTGTACATGTGGAACTTATTCGACGGCTAACGTCCCATGTAGGTTGCGTAGCATCTTTTTACCGCCGAGCGCAGGCCGTTCTCCTCACATGCAATGCAGTCCATCATCTCCAACACCGGTCATTCAGATGTCGCTACGAGTCTCGGATGTGCCATCCACCTCTTCACCTCAATCTCTTTCCCAAGCTCCTACTACGACAGCGAATGTAGCGGCAAGTGAAGGTAGAATATGTTCATCGATAATGTTATTCTATGAGTCTCACGCGGAAGGCTAACTGCCTACTTGTAGACCTCACAGACGATGTAATCACGATTCGCACGCCACATTCTGGCCAACTGGAGAGCGAGCTACACCAAAACTTGCCACTCTGTGAACAACTTAGTTCATCAAGCTCTAGGATGGAACATCTCGGGGGGAACTCTAGCATCCCGAAGAAGAAGAAGAAAGCCAAGTTCGCGCTCGCATCGTTAGTAGCAAAGGATTTAGAAGAGTTGAGCCGCAGGCGTGCTGTAAAAGAGGAGCCTGTGGATGAAGGAAGTGGTTTGCTAGAAATCTCGTCCTCCAACAGAATACCTGGTTTTATTTCTCGAGAGGATTCAATGAGTTCATCTTCTTTACGTTTGGGGGACACCACAGTTTCTGGTGTGCTTTCCGCGGATTCTTCTGGACAAGCCAAATCCGACTTCCAACCTGCTATGGACGTTGAGAGCGAACCTACTGAAGACAATCCAGTGCTTGAAGCCAGTCACCCTAACACAACTGCTGTATGTCCTGTTCTGCTCTGCTAATCCATTATTTACGTTCTCCTAGTCTCGACATGACGTACATGGTTCTATGGAGGTAGCAAATTTAGTTGTATGTTTTCTTTCAGCCTATCTGTGCAGATCTGAAGATATATCTGATCACCTCTACTCCACTTATGTACAGAGTGGCTTAACAAGTCTTTCGACTAGTGTTCCTGACTCATCAGAATGTCCCCAGAACCAGCGTCACTGTGGCTCCCGAGAGGCCTCTAATGTTTTCGATATAGCAGATCACACAGGTCTTGTTCCCAAGGAACAGACAATTCATAATGCCATTTCAGCCTCTTTTGCCCCTGACGAGAGGCCACATCATGACACGGCGCACGCGAGTTCCGATGTAGAATTTTGCATGACGGAAGACCTCAGTCCAAGTGGTGTTTGTGATACCGGTGTTGGTGGCGCAGACGAGCTACCTGCTCAGGATACGGATCGGGACACTGTTGAGCAACAGGGCAAGGATGAGCTGGAGCCCCATGTGCCTGCGCATGTGCCTACGCCTGACCTAGGTTCAGAAAGTATGGTGCCATCTCCGCTTTGTGCCACACCATTAGCTCCTGAACCGAGCCCTGCAAAAATGCCGGTGGTTTCAACGCGCGTTCCACAGCAGAATTTGAATCACGAGCTGGAGCCATTAGCTTCATGTTCGGTAGCTAATGGCAGACAGGATATCGCTTCGGAAGCCGTGACTACTATAACCGGGCAGAACCTAAAAGTTTCATCCACCGATCAGTCAGCTATGGACGAAAAAACCAAAGGAGACTTTTCTAGGGGTGTACCGTCATTCGCTGGATGTAGTCCGCAGGTGTCTATCACGACGGACTCTTCCTTACTCTCAACCGAAGAAAACAGTTGCTTGTCTCCCCAAACCACAAAATCTACAAAACCCGATATGACCCTCATGCCCGTACTAGAGACAGTGACATCTTCGAGCATTACTTCGAAGCAAAGTACAAAGATAAATGCAGCTGAGCGTGTTATACAAGAGCCATCGTCCAACGTGAGCCCTGTCGCCTTGCCAGCCCGCCAAAATGTGCCTAGTATGTGCAGCCCTTAAAAAGCCAGATTGAATACTTTCATTATGGTATATATAGATGTGTTCGGGGACAGAATGCGCATTCTCGCCCTGCGCAGAGGTTTATCAAACAGTAAAACAATCCTCCGTTTCGATATACTTAAAGAACAGCTTCAAGGACTCGAAATTTGGAATAATCGGGGAAACACCAGCCTGAGAGAGTGGGTCTACACCTTTGACGCTTGTCCTGCTGTTCACTGTGCATTCCCCATTATGAACTTTCAGAAGTCTGCAAGGAAGTCTGTGCGTCTCGCTAGCCTGCTACACATGGGAGAAAGGCGTCCAAAAAACTGTTGAGCAATTGTCGACCTTACCGGGCTGTTGGCCGATGGTAAGTAGTTTCACAATGGGTGTACTCTATAAAGGCAGAAGAGAAGAATTTCCTTTGTCATTTATGGTATGTGTTAATTACATTTACATCGGTATATCCTTAGCGATTTACAGATTGCAGCCAATGACTTGGTTGATGTCTCCGAATTTATTAATGCGGGATCCAATGTCATCGAGCTGAATCATTGTCTTGACATGTCGGAGTATATATTTATTCTGCGAGCTCACTTCCCTACTGATGATCAGCTCGAGGAAGTTGTTCAGAGACGCAGGAAGAAGGAGGAATGGCAGGAGTGGTTACGACATGTTTCCCGACCATTATGCGTATCACTCCCACCGTTTTCTTGAACTTTACCATCCTTACAAAATACAGTTACCATGTGTACTTATCACAGGAAGAAAGATACATATTTTGGAACGCCGAAGTACTGTGGAAAAGAATAACATGATATCACAGAATTAATCACTGGGACAAAGTATACCCAGTGATAGGATCAGTAAAGGGACACATTAAACAGCATTCGCAAGTAAACTGTTGATGGCCCTCGGCAGATCATATCCATGGATTTCTAGTGCTTTGACCGCCTGTGTGCGGCTGAAGCCCATTCCTGTAAGCTGTTTAACAGCTTCTACGTCGTCATCACTTGCTGGCGTGATGGTTCTGTACGGTTCCTCTTGCGGTGCAAGTAGCTGGGCAGAGGGCGCTGGGAAAGGTTCCTGCGGCTGTTGTTTCTTCTTCTTGCCAAATGGCAATCGAATCTGCAAGCACCTTCAGTTACATATAAAGGCTCAACAGTGTAAACTCACGCTGAGCTTTGAATGCCGCGTTGGCGGCTC
Source organism: Tricholoma sp. MG99 (assembly GCA_003521275.1). Taxonomy (NCBI): domain Eukaryota; kingdom Fungi; phylum Basidiomycota; class Agaricomycetes; order Agaricales; family Tricholomataceae; genus Tricholoma; species Tricholoma sp. MG99. The sequence continues at coordinate 2,295 of QOVE01008802.1, read as the reverse complement.
CTTCAATTTCTCAGTGGTCTCTTTCGACGAAGAGGTGGAAGGTCGAGGTTTCGGGGAAGAAACGCGGGGTGGGGGCGATTTTGCCCTTGGGGCTGGTGAATTGGGCACGGTCGAAGGTGACGAGCTGAATTTTGGGGAAACAGGGGACGATGAAACAGGGTATGTTACCTGTGCAGGGCTTGAGCCCGCAGTTGTCACTTGCCGTGTGGGAGAAGAGAAGGAGTTATCCAGGTCAAGCGTAGGTCCAGAATCAAAGCCCAAAAAGGCCTCGTCGAATGTGGTCTTAGTAGGTTCGGGTTTGGTGGGGGTAACAGCTTGGACTGGATCGAACAACGTTGGCTTATCAAGGAGCGGAGCAGCGGGAGCCCCGTTTCTGGGTGGCATTGCAAAGGCATTCTCAAATTGTTCATTCTTGTTTCCATCTGTATGTGTAGTCGGAGCTCGTGGAAACTGAGTAACACTTGCAAAGTCAAAGTTGTCGTCAAATGCAGAATCGAAACTGAACTGTTGTTTGGCGGGCGGGGCGGTGTTGGGTATTATGCCCATAGCCTCGTCAAAGGCAGAGACACCAGCAACGGTTGTAGCATCAGACTGCGAGGGGATATAGTCCCCAGGCACCGTATCTGTTGAAGGAGTAAGCACCGACTGAGTAGTCGCGTCCTTACTGTCAGCGAAGGAATCAGTCCCTGCAGCTGTGGGAGGAGTCACACCAAATATATCGTCAAAAGCAACCTTGGGTTCAATCGTGACTGCTTGTGCAGGGCCGGCTACTGGAGCGCTGTCTTGTTTTTGCGACTTCGTAAGCTCGGCTAAAAGAACTTCATCTTCACTATCACTTTCGCTGTCCGATTCCTCCACTTCGATCTCCTTAAGCTGAGATGTTAGATCTGTTTCGGGGGGGTGCTCCTTTTCATGGGATCCAGCAGATTGCACAGGGACTGTATCATCCATACCAATATCAGGGAAATGCGAGGCTGCGGCCTCCACCGTAGGAACCTGTACGGTGAGAGATGCTGAGCTGCGCGCAACTGGGGTCTGTGATCGCTGATCATTTGCGGTGGTAGGAGGAGTGACATATTGGTCGCTGCCATCGGGCGAGGCTGGGGACCGGACAGAGTCTAGGGAAGTGTCAGGCCTGGGAGTTGATTTGCGAGACTCTGTTAAAGTTCCATTCGCCTCGATGCCAACGAGGGAGGGCTGGATGTCGCTGCCAACCTCAAAACTTTGTGAAAAACCGAATGGATCATCGTTTACAGCGCTTTTGTTGGCAGATTCTGCAAGATCAACATCTGCTGGCTGGGAGGCATCACCGAATGGCAAAAAAGGAGATTGAGAAGGAGGCGACGAAGTTGCAGGTGGCAGTGCCAGTCTCTCAAAAGGATTGTTGCTCTTGCTTCCCACGGATCCAGCAGGACTGGAAGGGTCAGGCGAGACCGGAAGTGCGCGGCTGGCGGCGAAAGCCAAAGAGTCCGACGACAGATCATGTTTGTCTGGTAGAGGAGTTGACAGTTTCGCAAGAGATTCGGCCTCCTCCCGCTCCCTTGTTATAGTAGCAACTTCTACATTGGCCTCTTCTAATTCCTTTTCGAGTTTCGCCCTTTCCATCTCTCTCGAGGTCAGCTGTTTTTTAGCAATGGCAAGTAGCCCTTTTTGCTGTTTTGCATCCTTTCTGATCTTCTCAATCTCTGATTTCAGATATTCAACCTCCTGGCCGACTTCTACCAATTTGCGATGCAAGTCCCTGGTCTCCTCTTTGTCCCTTAAGAAGACGCCTTCGATCTCCGATTTCTCCACCCGCAATGCACTTAAGTCGCTCTCCGCTCGGATCAACTCCTCCCTGGACTTTTGCATGTCTGCAGTTTGTGCAGAGTAACGATCGCGGAAAGTAGCCAGTAGGTTCGTCTCTGTCTCATACGCAGCCTTGGCTGAGGAGAGCTGAGTCTGTAAGGCAGAAAGTTGGGATGCCTGAGTCGCAAGCGTCTGCTCAACTGTTGTTCGCTCATTCTTTGTATTATCTAATGAGCGATTAGTTGAGTTAAGTTGATTCTGAACGTTGCCAATCTCGGCAGACTGATCGTGTAGTGGTGTGGAAGTACGCGCAACGTCATCATCATCACCGAGTAAATCCCGATGGGATGCTGCGGATGATTGATAATAAGTGAATGATTCTGCATGGAGATCAGCAGACGTTTACCATTGTGTGCTGGTGCAAAAGGATCGCGATTTACATTCGGCGCGTGTGCTACGAGTGTAGAACGCGGTGGCTGTGATGGTGTTGCGGAAGCGGGGGGTGTG
>QOVE01008728.1:0-19488 GCA_003521275.1 Tricholoma sp. MG99 | reverse complement strand
TCTTTCCCGCTTTGGTATTCGTGATTTCTACCTGGTAGGCTCTCATTCTATGCAATTATTATCTCACTATATATTGTCAGGTATATGCGATACGAAGTACAGAAACGGTACACTGACATGGCAGTCTTTCTTCATTGAGAACTAATTTGACTCGAGTAACCCAGTCTTGCCGGATTCTATGTGGTTTCAATCTGTACGGGTGGCTTCAGCCCAATACTTGCTTACGCGTTAAGTCTTCTCGGAGGAAGGCAAGGTATTGCTGGCTGGTCGTGGATCTTTGTAAGCTTCTCCTAGTCCTCAGCCAGTACGCTGATGTATCAATCTGCCATCTTCAGATAGTGGAGGGTGCCATAACGATCGTTTTTGGCATATTCGCCTGGTTTTTCATACCAGACTTTCCAGACCAGAACAGATTTCTTACAGAAGAGCAAACCGCGTTTGTGTTAGGTCGCGTAGAACGTGATCGTGGCGACTCAATCCCCGACGTTCTCTCTGTCACAAAGGTAATCGAACACTTGCTAGACTGGAGAGCCTGGGCATTCGGTAAGATTGTATTTAATTCTGGAGTGTGGATGAAATTCACCACCAAAACTGTCAGCCGTCATGTATCTATGTGCAACAATGCCTGCCTATGCTATCGGGTTATTGATGTCCTATCGATGCCACACTCTGTGCTGACAAGTATACAGATTCTTTATAACAACCATTCTTCGAGGAATGGGTTGGAGTGTCAAAGACTCGTTACTTCTGGTGTGTCTTTCCCGAGGGTTGGTTATGGATTGATACAATCCCCAGTATGGATAGAGCGCCCCGCCTTATATTTTTGCAGTATGTCGGTCGGTTTCCATTGCCCAAGTTCATTACCCCAAAGAAATGTTATTTTAGGCCGTCAGTGTCATGTTTTTCGCTTGGATTTCGGACAAATATCGTCACCGAGCATTGTTCATTGCAATTCAAACTCTTATGACGCTGATCGGGTTATGTCTGACGGGGTTTATACCCGCCGCGGGATGGCGATATACTGGTCCGTGATATCGCATCTTAGCATGTCGATTTTCCTCCTAATTCATTCCCAGGTATTTTCTTGAGTAATGCAGGTTGCAGTGGATGCATTCCAGCGATACTGGCTTATGTGAGGAAATCGAGCACTCCCAAATGCAATTACACCCTGACTTCCCGCTGTAGACTTCGAACAACGTGGTCTCTCATACTAAGCGAGCAGTGACCACAGCACTGGTTATATCCTTCGGCGGCATAGGCGGGATTATGGCGACCACTATCTTTCGCCAAGTAGATTTTCCACGATACCTGCCTGGCATTTATGCGACACTTGGGACTCAAATTCTTCTGTTAGGCCTCCTCGCTATCACTTCGACTCATTTTTGGCTGGAAAATAAGAGGATCCGAGGGGAAAATGCGCTAGCGACCGGGAAAAGCCTTTTCTTGTACACTTTATAAATGTTAGCTAGAATATACTTAGCAAGATCCGTAGTCCTCGAGCTCTCGTTGACCAGCAATCTCGTCAGTCGCGGCACTGAAATGTGTTGAACGTTGAGCAGCGACTGGTTCGTAAGTAAGGGCCGACTGGTCATGTTATTTGTATACCATTGACGTCATGATCACGAGCTGTCACGGCATCCCAGGCCTACACAGCTTGGGAATTCTTCCACGGTTCATATCTAGCGCACCGCGGCGCAGATATCCTGTGGTTTTAACATTATCTCGTCGGTCCAGCACTGGTCCAGCAACCCTGGCATATGCTTGCTTCTATACTATCACTCAGTCACTCACTAGTCAGTGAAGACTCACGAGCTTGGATACAAACAGTTACATTGTGCTTGCAGACGCTCATGCTAGCGCTATGATCAATGCAGTAAAAGTCCTCGGAATACTCAGGGATTCGTTTCATCAAGTGGGCACATGCTTCTTAGATAGTTAGATCGTTTGTGGTAAGTATAAGCATTTGAAGACAATTAATTCCTCGGAGAAGATGTAGTTTCACACCAACTGTTTAGGTAGGCCTAGCTTCCACTTGATTCTAGGAGTTTGACATCCACCTGATCATGTCTACTCTCTTTCAGGGACGCTATCCATCCGCGCACAAAGTTCCATCATCCGGCTGCGGGGCCATGGCATTTCGGCCATGACATTTCGCTCGTATAAAACTTATCAGGATTATAGTTCGATTACACGTAACGGAACCCTGTTATCAACCGCTCCCTAACAGCCTTTGAAGCTCTTCATACCATGGATACAGATTCTCTACCTGAGAAATACCCATCCAAGGATGAAATTATCACCGTCCAATTCCACGATGAAACTCATGATTCTGACTCAGCCTTTGAAAGACGGACAATGTTCTTTCAACGTCCATTTGATATCGTGACCTCCCACTGACATCTGCGACAGGCGATATGTCGACTTCCGAATCCTGCCCCTGTTAGCGTTGTTGTATGCGTTTGCTCTCATTGACAGAGTAAACCTTGGTGCAGCCTACACCGCTGGCATGGGCAAAGACCTGGTGAGATTTTTTGCTCTTTTACCACACACTCTCACTCTTAGGTCACTAGAATTTGGAAATTAAAGGACGATACAGCATTGTTACCTGCCTCTACTTTGTGCCGTATATTTTATTGTATGTGCCTTGTAACTTCCCTTTGTTTACCCGTCTGACTATATTTTGTTTAAGACAACTGCCAGGAACTCTAGTCCTTCGAAAGCTTGGTGTTCGCAATTTCATTGCTTCTATTGTGGTAGCATGGGGGGCAGTCCAGTTATCGATGGGATTCGTACCTGCATGGGGATATCTGACACTCTGCCGTATCTTAATGGGTGCGCTCGAGGTAAAGGGACTGCGGTTAATTCACTTGTCTACATAAACTGATCCGTTGACCACAAGTCGGCCTTTTTCCCTGCTGTGATTTTCGTCATTACAACGTGGTACGTGGATAAAACCCCGGGTTCTCTCGAAATTCTGTTTTAACACGTTGTATCAGGTACCATCGATATGAAGTGCAAAAACGGTCTGGCAATTCAGTAAATGACTGTCGAACTGTCGAACTCATGGGTTCTGACAGCATTGCAGTATTCTACATGTTGTCTATCACTGCGAGTGGATTCAGTCCCATACTCGCTTACGCGCTCAGCTTACTGGATGGGAAGCGAGGGATTCGAGGATGGAGATGGATCTTCGTAAGTCGTGGAGTCTTCTTTAAGTTGATGACGGAACGCTCCAACTCCGAGTCTATGTAGATCATCGAGGGCGCGATCACGATCTTCCTTGGTATGACAGCTTGGCTATTCATCCCTGATTTTCCGGACAAAAACACTTTCTTGAGCCAAAAACAAACCTCGCTTGTGCTGAAACGGATTGAAGACGACCGGGGTGATTCTACTCCGGATACGATAACTTTCAGAAAGGTTGTCCATCATTTGGGGGATTGGCCGAGTTGGGCATATGGTAAGAAACTTCTATCTAAAAAGCAAGCAAGGTGTATCTTGACATGTTTTGAAGGTGTTATGTTTGCGTGCTCCTCGGTACCAGCTTGTTCGTCCTTAGTGCTTGCTTCCACCGGTACTAAAGTATCTCTGATGACTTCCTGTCATGTGTACAGATGCTCAAGCATATTTCACGCCTCTCATCCTGAAGGGCATGGGTTGGTCAAGTGCAAATGCTCTGCTTCTTGTGAGGACAAACTTTCAGGATCAATGTGACTACTAACCGACTATGATAGAGTGCGCCTCCTTATGGTCCCTCTGTAAGTTTTATCTTGTTGTGCAGCAGAAGTTATTTACTTACCTCGCTATCAGATTATCACCAGTTTTCTGTTCTCCTGGATATCAGACAGGACAAGGCATCGAGGCAGCTTCATTGCCATCCAGGCTATCGTATGCATTGTTGGCTTAGTCCTGACCGCCTTCGCAACGCACAACAGAGTCAGATATTTTGGTAAGTGTAGACTGAAACGCTCACTGGTAGGATGTTTCTTGTAACCAATTGGTCATTAGGTATTTTCTTGACCAACGCCGGCAACTCGGGAACCATACCGGGAATTCTGGCCTACGTAAGTATTCCGTGAGCAGTTTCTTCGCAAACCAGGCTTGACTGTCAATAGGCCTCTAATAATGTGGCTACACAAAGTAAAAGGTAGCCTTTTAAGGTTCTCGTCCTTAAGACTTAACTGACAAGGCGCTAGATCAGTGCAGTCTGCCGTAACTATGTGTTTCGGTGGCGTAGCTGGTATTATCGCGAGTACTACATTTCGAACTCAAGATGCCCCACGTTATCTGCCTGGTTCGTGCATTCTTTTATTGATTCTTGCATATGCTGAACCCGGCGTTCAGGACTCGGAGTAGCAATAGGATCACAGGTTACAATACTGACAATACTTGGGATCACAAATATCTACTTCCGACGAATGAATAGACTTGCACGGGAGGGCAAGTTGAACGGTCCATTGCAGGGCCAGGCAGGGTTTTTCTACACGCTGTGATATGGCCTATGTAATAACCGCCCTACTATTACGTTTTCTGATACAGTGCCGTGTACTTATTACTACATTCAATAATGAAATTGGCGGATTGATCATCGCAGGTTTTGTGGAATTGGAAATCCGAATCATGCGGAGGACTGCATGGAGCTAGAGGTTGCAACTTGAAGTATCTTTTGATATACTGACATGGAAAGTGGTTGAAACAAGGGTTGCGATGGAGGCTCGACTGATATGAAGCATGGATGAAGATGATACAAGATGATGAAAAGCGATGTAAGTAAATCCGGAGGCAGTATAGGTTGGATTTAGAAACTTTCAAGTTGCTTCCAGTCCTCATGTCCAGACAGCCGAGTGTTCCCATGTCGAATATCCTTGCCACCGACGTTATCATTGCAGCCGACGTTCCTCTCCGCTCCCCCTCCTCAGATCCTCCTTTCAGTTTCCTTGAATCCAGTGTCCCTCTTTATTATATGCCTCCTTCAGATTCTGTCTCTTCAGATTCTCCAATTCCAGCTGCAAGGATGCTCAAGTCTACCAATTCTGACAACGAACAGCTATGTCTACCAACTCACCAGGTTTTTGACTTCCCAGAAGCAAAACCCCTCATTCTCCCTCCATCTGTTCCCGACCATTCCAAGCATGACCGCCTTTCTATTTCTATCGATACTTCTGTCGCTCCTTCTGCTTCCAAGCGTTCAGCTGCCAGTCCAGCTCCCAGTGTCACCAAGAAACCCCGTGCTGTCGCAGAACGTATTAGCACCAAGGATTTCGTTCCCCCGGACGTTTCCGGCCTCACCAAGCGCGAAGCTCGTCTCGTCAAGAACCGCGCCGCAGCCTTCCTCTCCAGGCAACGAAAACGCGAGGAATTTGAGTTTATGGAAGTGTACGTCTTTTCACATTTAAATCACACATTGGCTTATATTCAACAATCCGGCTTTTTTTTTTAGGCGCGTTGCACAGTTAGAGCAGGAGAACGCAAGGCTACTAGTACTTACCCAAAATAGCACAACCACTTCACATTCCGACAGCCAACTTGTCTCCCAAATCGAGACTCTAAAAGCTCAGCTAACAGCTGCAACAGAAAGAGAACGCCGACTCAGCGCTGAGTTGGCTTCAAAATCCGTCGCTCCTACTGAGCCTACTATCAAGGTTGAAACCTCTAGTGTTCCCTTATCCACTCCTTCGCGATCACCCCCTCCATCGCCCCACAAGTCAGGGGCAAGCCTTGGACTCATGGTATGTCCTGCTTCGTATAAAATACAATTCTCCCATTTCACTCAATGTGATCAACTAGGTTCTTCTATGCGCTCTACCTACGTTATTATCCATGCCTTTACACTCAGCTGTGCCCAATACCTTCGCGATTCCCACTCCACTTCCCGCGGCGTCTAATACGTTTGATTTTAATCCTTTCCTTCCAAACGAGTTCGATTGGTCCCGTAGTTCGATCATGGATATCGATTCTGATGACCAAGACTGGCTTTCTGCTACTTCTCCTATGATGGCTCCTACTCGGAAACTCGAGTTCGCTAACGCGGACTTGGATAGTGTCGATGGCCTTGGTGGCCTTGACATCTCGTTTGATGCAAGCCCTGCAGACAATGGCAAAATTCGCGTTCGTATACACCCATCCTCATCAGCGTCCTCTAGAGCAGCCTCTCCGGGTGTTTCTAGTTCTGATTCCAAATCTGATATATCATCGTCCTCGTCACTGCCAATGTGGTCAGGTTCGGAAAGCGAGCCTAGCTTGGAAGCCTCCTTCTCATCCCAATCTCCTGGTAGCACAACTTCTTCGTTCTCAACACCTTCTCTATTATCTCCTGATGGCGATCCTTTCTTGGGCATTGGCGCATCTGACTATTCATATTACTCTGGCGCGTCCCTGCCGTTTGGAAAGATGAAAGACTTGTTGTCGGCTGACTATGGATCGTTGTCGGATCTCAGCTACGGGTCTGAATTCAGTCTCGGGGACACAGGGAAGCGTCGCGTGAGGATTGCTCTGAAGAGTATGCCCTCTGCTGGCGGTGAAGGCGGCGAATGGGAGGTTCAGCTGTGCTGAGCAGGCTCATCCAAGTCTTCCGTCGCCCTGTAAATTTTATGCTCACTGTTTTCGCCTAGTCTTCGACAATTATTTCTACCAAGACATTTCCATTCCCGCTGTGCTCGCTTGCTGTCTATTGGTGTACCATAACGCCTCTATGTTACTTTGGACTCCCGCAGTATACCCCGTAACTCAAAAGTAGCTTATTTTCGTTGCACCTATTTATGCCTTTGGTGTCTCGGATCTTTTGTATCAATCGCATGCTCCCTCCTAGATTAGTATTCCATTTGGTACTTAAGTATGTATTCCCTATGTTAAAATCATCAATATATGCATCTTGCCTGAAGGACCATAGATGCTGCCTTCTCAGGAGACATTTTGCTGTTGTGTCCATTCTTTCGATCGTACTTTGCCTGCTAGCTCCGCGACATCAGACATGCGTGCTAGGAATTTTATCATTGAACATTGGTTCTGGAGGCAGCTATAACGAGGGAGCAAAGGAGAAGAACAGGAGAGTGACAGAGCGTACACCAAAAGTCACGATCCGAGTTCGATGGGCTCGGGAAACATCTGCCTATGGATTCCGATATTTTTCCGCTGCCATGTCATGGCCATCGGAACAATCTAGATAACAGCTTTACGTGTTCCACTCACTGCGTTTTTTCGAAAATATCACACAGGTCACGATCAGCTACGGGGGATAACAGACCCTCCAATCTATCATGGTCTGTCTGGCCGCACCCTCAGGCTGTCCACTAGTGGTACCGGAGAAGGAGAGATAAGGCCAGTATAGCATCGAGGATATGGAAAAGTGCATCGTCAGTGAAATCGGACCGAGAAGAGTGAATGCGAGTCCACGTATACTTCTGAGCATTTGGTACGGTGAGACATGGCACATCAAATGACATCAGGCCAGTATCAGGACCTCCATGGGGCCAGTGGAGCTCGCTTACTTTTGCCTGAAGTTGTAATGAAAATCTTGCGAAAATCTCAGTAAAAAAGGGTTGCAGATACGCAGATACGCATTTCGATGGCTTCTATATCAAAGACGTTGATATTGTCGATACCACCCAAATCAACGGCCATATCTTCAAGTGGATGTTTTTGTTTTTGCGAAAACGCAGTGTTTCACTCTGGTGCAAGTACCACTTACCAGTGACTCAACAGTGACTGGCATATAGACAGATCTAGACGTACCACTGTTTACCATATGTGCTCATCCTTCGAGTGCTTTCCGACGCATTCCGTTCTTGTTCAACTTGCATGTGCGCCATATGATACTTGGGCCCTGATATGTATTCCTAATATAGATTGCCGACCACGCCGGGCTTGATTAGCTCTGATTCGCCGATTGCGCGAGTGCGGAGCCGACAGAGCCTTCAGTTTATTGGTGGTTGTGTCCGAGTCAACAGTGTGCTATATTTTATATCAGCAGAAATTCCACAAATTTTTGTAATGCATGGAGGGTGAGTATGTCCTTTTTCTATTTCTATTTCATAACGAACTCATAGATTAGGATGTTTTACAGCCTGCCAAGATGCTTTGTTACCGAGGAATCAAGTGCGAACGTGCTCTCATGAGTCCTGATCAGTTGATTCGCAAAATTTAAACCTGGTCCGAGAACCATATGGTAGAACAGATATGTAGCCACAACAGGCCACAACCTCAAATAGAACCCTCGCTGCAGTGGTTCACTCGATAACCCCCGTCATGGCCTCTGCTAACGGTCTCATCTGTTTCACCAACTGCTTGTTACATCAGGAAGATGGTGGCTTCATCGAGAAGGATCTGTGGATCGACGAGCGACGCGGTGTTATCCTCGATGCGCAGGTGCTTTCTCAGTCGTTGTTTACCACTCCGTCATTAACCGTTCACATCAGCGAACTTTCTACTTGCGAGAAGAAAGACCTGATAAGACCATTGATTTGAAGGGGAACATACTCAGGTGAGCAGCTAGGCTGCTGCCTCTGTCCTCTTTGTCATACAATCTTTATGTGTAGCCCAGGCTTCATTGATCTCCAAATTAATGGCGCCTACGGGTTTGATTTTTCGGTCTATGATGACGAAGGATCATACAAACGTGGTATGCAAATGGTAGCTGAACGTATAATTGAGACTGGGGTAACATCGTACGTGTTAATGGTGTCATGTTCTAAGCTGCGTATCTGAGCGTTTCCTGTGTAGTCTTCTGCCAACCGTTATAGTTTGTTATTTTACTTGACGTAACAGTCTCCATCCTAATTATCATTTTCAGACCCAAAGCAAGTCGCTCTATCCTATTTTATTGAATCTACTTCGCCCCTTTTCGACCCCTACTTCAGCAACTCTACTTGGATTCCATGCTGAAGGCCCATTCTTGAATGTTGCTAAACGTGGCGCTCATGCTTCACCTTTCTTGTTATCTGCTCCTGAGGGATTGGCATCCTTCGAGCATGTGTACGGCGTTGGAAACCTTGTTGACAAAGAAGATTGGTTAATGGCAAGTGACGGTCAAGCAGTCGGTGTCAGGATGATCACTGCCGCCCCCGAAATTGACGGTGTTATGAATGCCATCGAAATTTTGACCAAGAGGAGTGTCTATGTTTCTATTGGTCACAGGTAAGCCATTCTTCCACAAGGAGGCATCTGAGGACTTCTGACACCCTTGAACACCAGTGTTGCGAGTTCTGACATTGCGACCTCAGCTGTGCGACATGGTGCACGTATGATTACTCATCTTTTCAACGCGATGCCTCAGTTACACCACCGGGATCCGAGCATCATTGGCCTTTTGGGTGCTTCTCCGCATCTTTCTTCTCCCATCTCTCCCCTACCTCCGTACCCATCCCCTAAATCAGCGCCTGGGTCAGCTTCTAGTGCTTCGATCCCGAATATTGGCGTTTCTCCGAACCTAACCGGTCATGCCGAAGCTATCGATACCACTGTCACCCCTCCCCAAACCCCTTTGGATGCATTATCTGCCGCGACCACGGTATTATCTAGTGGCATTGAAACGCCGTTGTTGCTTCCCAGTAGGAAAGGAAGCAGACTAGAATTGCATCTAGAGAAGGGCGAGGTGACTGACATGGCATTCGCGCGACCCTTTTATGGCATGATCGTCGATGGCATACATTCTCATGCGGACTCCGTTAGAGTGAGTATTGATGATGGAAACAAATAGCTGACAACTCAACACGACATCATGATATAGCTCGCGTATTCTGCACATCCGGAGGGGTGCATCTTGGTCACTGACGGTAAGAGTGACAGCATGAGCTGCTATATATTGGACTCATAAATAATATTCTCTAGCCCAGAAGACTCTCGACCCCAATTTGGGGGATGGGGTACATGAATGGCGTGATGGACAGAGATTCGTCAAAGAGGGCGATAAACTTTATCTGGAGGGCACCAATACGCTTGCGGGCAGGTAAGTCATCCACTTATTCCTATGATTTGACAACTATTGATAACGCAAACAGCGTGATAACTTTGGATAAATCTGTCCGCAATTTTTCACGCTTCACCGGATGCTCGCTAGGAGAATCCATTAAGTGCGCGACGTTCAATCCTGCTAAGTGAGATTTTACCCCACTGTTCACCGACTTATCAATTGACAAGTAAATTAGGTGTGTAGGGATTGAAAACCGCAAAGGAACTCTGCGTCCTGGTGCTGATGCTGACTTGGTTGTACTTGATAGGAAAGGCATTGTACAGAATGTGTGGGTCAGAGGTAGGGAAGCTTGGGTTAAACCTACTTAACCTCGTGGTAGAGGCATCTAGCTTTGTGGGTGATCCGACAGGATGACGTTTATTGCTGTTGACAATTTGCTTGCGTTCGACAAATATTATGTTGAATCATCTCGGAATCGAAAGTGGACGTCGGAGGATTGCTGCTCCTACTCCTGCGGAGGCTTACGGTCGGTAAGTGGATTCGGCCGTTTACATACTTATTTACTAGCTTTCCATGTCAACTTGAGCCCTCTTCGCAGTGATTCGGCAACCTGTTACTTCACCGTCATAGAATCCTTATGCACACGAGTCAACCGTCTCTGATCATCGGTCCTCGACCTCCGCTTCTTGATATTCCGGTAGAATTGGCATATGCCATTTTAGAGCTTGCTGCTCTCGACTGCAGGCCAAGCATCCTCGCTGTGCTATCCAAAGCCATTCACGGCGTCGTAAACGCCATTCTCTACCACACCGTTGTCCTTGATTCCCCCGAAGACATTGCTTTGTTTTACCGCACAGTTTGTTCAAAGCCTCCCATGTTTTTTGCCAAACATGTGAGGAGGCTGGCTGTGACGTCAAGCCTACGTAGTGTCCCCGAATATCAAATCAAGGACATCCTAACCGCCTGTACAGACTTGGGAGTTGTGACGTTTCCGTCTAGTCATTACTCAATCACGAGCTTTCCGAGGACATCGCACGAACGTGACGGCCCGTCAGAAATTATCATTCAGTCCCTCAAAATGGATGATAGATGCAAGGTGCCACCGCTCATCATCAACTCGGATTCACTTACACACCTTCGCTTTTGCGAACCCAGTGATGTATGGTGTTCACCATCATCGATGTTCGCATTATTTGGCCCTCTTTCCCACCTCACTTGCCTTCAGCTCTCACGTCGCGCGATAGCCAACAAAGATAACGATCATTCATTCGTGGAAGACATTCGTGCGCTTCTTCGGTCTCGCGCGATGTTGAAGCTACTTGTGGTTAGCATTTTTCCCAATCGAAGTCGGAGGTCTTCTACGGAGTCTGTTGCAGACTCCTATATATGGAATCTAATGTGTGATCTCCAAGATACGGACGACAGGGTAGTGGTGCTGGTTGGTAAATATGGAGACTGGAAAAAGGGATGGGAGACCTCGAAATGGGGCCATCAGCCTGCCAATTTCTGGGCAGCTGCGGCCTTGGACCGTCGGACCTGACCACGACATATATATATAATTTACACTTTAAATCTGGTGGAATGTACCGGTATTAAGCTGAACAGCGTCTTCATTGATTCGAGATTAATGAGATCGTGACATGTACTTGCACCAAAGCTGTCTGTGCCGTCACGACTGTATATGGACTATGTGATACCATAGGCTGCTGTTACCTGTAAGTTAAATAATTGTGTAACCTAAGGTCAATAACCTTGAATATTTTGTGAAACCTGAGCGGATTGACTGATCATGGCAGTATATAATATATTGTTGAAACTAATGCTACATTCTTTTTGCGACAGGATCTACTAATACAGTGGTAATGATAATGACAGAGCCTCCTAGTGCACTAGTAGTACTCCAAATGTAATTGCGAAAAAAATAAAGATAGGTGCAAAGGCCGCCAGGGGATCCGACGAAGGGGTCGAGGTAACTAGTACTTGGATGACCAAGTTGAACCGTCACAAGTGACTTTTGGGTTCGTCGAGCTGTGCATAGCATGCTCTTAAACGGTATTATTGTTTTTCTGTAATGCTGAGCTGTCAGTGCAGGTGCTTCAAGTTACATAAGTTCCTCTAAAGTGGCTGCAATAAATTAAAAAACATACCCATTATAGGCAAGCATAACGACAAACTGGCTCAGGATTCGGGCTTGCTGAACGTGCAACCTCACCAGCCTAACATTCTCAATGAAAAACTAGTCCATGCCAAATATGGTAGAACATACTGCAGTTCGAGCCTCGAGATCAAGGGGCGATGTAAGAGGCGCCGCTGATACAAGGATCACTTTGGGGCGTTTAACGAACTGCCAATGGTTGATGCAAAGAGCAAGAACACACACACCATAGAAAAGGACCCCGACGAAAGGAGCAAAAGCCTTGAACTGCATTGACTCGAATATCTGGTAGTATGACTCGAAGCAATTGATACAATAATGGAAGAACAATAAGGTGCCAGCGCCTGTCCGACATTGTATTAGTCTTATACAGTGGGTGGGCAACCAGTACAAGGTAAGCACCAAAAGAAGATGCTTGAAAGGGAGTGCCCGAAAAGGACATTATATGTCCGCGTACGCATCGACGGCACACCAATTTCGTCATTTAGGCGGCTTTAAAGACAAGGGTTACGCTGAATTGAGAAATGATAGGAAACGATACGCGGCTAATCTGCGAATTTTCTTAACTAAAAGGAGAAGTAGCGTCTGACTTCCACGCAAGAACTTCTGCAAGTCTAGCACAAACACTACTCTGAATTAGGAACATCAATGCCACAATCCATACATTCCCACAAAATTACGTACGAAGTGTCAAAAAAAAAGATACAGCGTCAGAAAGTACCTGCGCCTGAGATGACATTTTTTAAAATACCGCTGTGATCAAGTTCCAAGAGCGAACTCAGAGCTGTAAAACACCAATGAAGAGGGAGAGTACGGTAGTGCTGCCGATAAACATGGTTCGCCTGGCACCACTGCTGTGGGTTGGATTCGAAGCAGTAGTTGAAGTGGCAGGGGTGGTAGCAGTAGCGCTGCTAGAGGAAGCCGAACCGTTCAAGCGAGCGGCATTGCGCTGGAATAAAATGTTAGTCACAAGTATTTATGTTTTACGCTGGGGAACTGGGGAGAAACACCCCAGTGTGCAAGGTATCGAGAAAGTACTTACCTGAAATCCCTGGAGAGTTTCTGTGCTACTTGCGTTGATATTGATACCACCAACGCCACCCTGGGCACAGGAGTTATAGTCGAAAAACCATATCGTAGTAGTGGAATCCTGAACAACGACAGGTAAATTGGTGATAGCTTGGCTATTACCAGCATCCCGGAAGCCAGAGTTGAAACCATTGATGGTGGTATTGGTATCATGAGCAGGTATACACGGGCTACTGAAGGTTGACTGTGTGACTGTGTGGTTTCCGAACGTGACTGGGAATGACAACATTAACAGAACATTCTTTACGCCGCTAAGGTACCTACTCACAATTAAACAGAACAATGTCACCTGTCTGTGCAACCACACTAGCAGGTTGAAAAACTTTGCTCGCGTCATTACTATTGTTTTGGCCCACGGTGACTACAACCTGTTTGGCCGTAACTACTAGGCCAGCAACCAGCTTTGGAAAAATTGGTCACCCATCTGGAAAACGAAGCGAACGAAAACGTACGGCTAGGACGAGCAGGAGAAATTGGTGCATTGTGAAGTGGTGAACGACAGAGACCAAGTGACAGGGCGGGCTTATAAGTAAAGTTGAAGGGAAGGCTACACGTTTTTCCAAGGAAACAGTGTTACAGCGTCCAAAACCCGAATCCAGATCGGATCAAGGCAGGCTTCTCGATAGTGCAGGATATACGTACACTTACGAGATATCGATGGTTCGAGGTGATTCATGAGAATATATAATGATCTGCTGAAGTACAGTCTGTACAGAAAACGCGCGTTCAGTGACTGACAGTGAGTGATCAATGAATGTCAGGAATACCATGCTATGACATTGGATATCACTGGATTCTGATCATACGTTTGTCGAATATCTGTGGTTATATCGTCACAGAGACCATGGATGATTGAAGTTGAAGTCGAGGGCTTCTTGAATAGCTTAACTTCAATAAAGTTATGATCCAACAATAATGGCACGGATGGCCGGAACAATCAGTCGCCGGGTATTTCAATTTGTATTCATCTGCATTTTTTGTCATTTTTTATGTAACCGTTTATGTCAAGCCAGCCTGCCTTCAGTTTACAGCTTCGATATGACAGACGAGGCAAAGAGTCCCCTAACCATCAGACTGACAGAGTCTGCTGTCTTTCTAAGATCAGATGGAGCCGACAACAGAGAAGCCTGTGATAATGATTCCCGTCCTTCGATGCTTCGCGGTCTTCTTACGTTAGAGCTGGCCAAACCAACAAGGATATCAAGTATCGAACTTGAACTGGTGGCAGTCTCCGTAGTATCGCGACCAGAAGGTGCGTATACTCTCTACAATGTCCACACACCGGCATGTTAACAAGCAAGTCACTGCTAGGTATTGGCTCTCGGCGCGTTGATGTCACAGAAGAGCACGAGGTTTTCCGTGCCTCAACGGTTTACTTTCGGGCGGGGGACTCTGAAGCCCGTCGCAATGCTTCCATTGGACCAGGGGCCCATTATTTTGATAATGGGATAAACCAGCAGATAACTTCATCCCACCAGACTGAGATGAATCTAAAAGAAACTGCAAATATGGGCCATGACTCAACTCGCGGTAGACACGCAGGCAGACGACGTCGACTAAGCGCGGACAACTTATTCTTTCAGCGCAGCCCTCTGTCCCAAGATGAGTTTCCGATCGCTCCTACTCCGCCGTATTCTCCCCCTGTTACACAACCTTCATCTCCGATACTCCTACCAAATACAGGGGTGGTCGAGAACCATCTGTCGCGGGCTCTGGCGGAATTCCCAGACCATTTCGATGCTGACCTCCCCGGTCGAAGCCGTCAGTCGCCCTATCCTACGTGTTTCATCAATATTAATATCTATTTACAGGTAGATCTGGTTTATCTCTGACGAGGTCTCCGACACGCATTCACTCTCTTTCTCGTGCACCCAGTATTGAAGACGTTCCTGAGAACGAGCCAAGCCCCAACAGTACTTTTAGGCGTTCTCCCGTCCCCTCCCGCTCTACATCCCGCCCACCTAGTCCTAGTCCGGACGACAATCGTGGTAGAAGAAGATCACGCTTGAGTTTTTCATCAGTCCTTGTTGACGCTATGCAGTCTAGTCCTGTTAGGACGCACAGATTTGCTGAATCGCGCGATTCCTCCATTGAGGATGAGCGAGGTCATCTTCGCCGGGGCAGACCTCAGGAAAAAGGCAAAGCGGTCGAGAGGTCATCTACCCCTGTTTCTAGACCTCGAGAGTCAAAGGAAAGATTCACTTTTGGGAAACTTGGAGCTCTGTTTAAACTAGATAACAGTGATAACCAGGCGGGTGACCGATGGAAAGAATTTAAGAAAGGTAACCAGGCACTCGGTCATTGGCACATCCATGTTCACAAATTCCCTCATGACCAGGAACATATACTTACCCAATATCATATGTGATACCCGCCAACTCTTCTCCTACAATGCAATGTACCAATGGCTCAGTCACCTGGCGTCTTAGAGCTACTGTACACCGCCCAGGAGCTTTCACATCTAAACTTGGTGCGACTCGCGAAGTGCTCGTCATCAATGATCCAACAGAGGATGACAATGAGGAGCATGGGAATATCGCCATAGAACGCCAATGGGACCAACAGTTGCAATATCTAATATCAGTCTCCGGGCGCAGCTTTCACATTGGTGGAACTCTGACAATTACATTTACTTTCATGCCCCTTGAAAAGGTAAAAATTCATCAGATCCATGTCTTTATCGAAGGTGCGGTCAAATGTTACACTGTATCCTTGCTAGCTTGCCAACTTGTGCTCTCCTTTATTTTGTTTTTTGCAGAACGGGTTGACTACTACACTCAAATGAAACGAATAGCCCGCACAGATCCCTTGACTCGTATAACACTACTAAATCTCAGGGACCCTGGAAAAGCACCACGGGCCATTTTACCTCTTGAATCAGATGATGAAGATGCATTCAAGAATTCGCCTTTATTTGCGCTTGCACAGGCAGAAGGTGATCCGTCGGAGGTTGCTGCAAGCTATGTGGGACCGGGTCCTTGGACGTTAACTTCGACTCTGAAGCTACCTACTTCGTGCCGCAGAATGCACGCGTCCAATAAAAACAGGAGAAGTAATGTAGTGATCACTCATTTACTGAAATGTGCTATCAGAGTTGAGCGTGGCGATGATTTGCACGTCGACACAAAATCAGGAAAACGAAAGCTATTTGACATCACCGCTCACATCCCCATTCAAATTTTGTCCGTGCGTACATTCATCTTAATTCTGGCATAGTTCCTCATCCCCATATGATGTCAGTGTCGGTGTAACCCCGAATGGACATCACTACCTCCATATATGGAGTCATTCGATAATGGCCTCAGCGTTACGCCCAAATGCCCTTGCGAAATCACCCAGGGTAGTGACGCCTGTAGCACTAGTGCTGGTATACATAGGCATCCTTCCACTCCAGAACGTGCTGCTGATGGACAGCCATCCACTAAATCGCCTGGTGTGCACAGCAGTTCGGTTATTCAGAATACATTGCCGCACAATGATCCGCTGTTCAACCGAAGCAGCCAATACGAGCGACTGATTTCAGGCCAAGAAAGTGAAGTTGGCGATGCACCACCAATGTACACGCCCGTGGAGCTATAGCGAGTCATCAATCACACTCTGGATAGCCTCGTACTATTCTGCCTGTTTACACATTTGATATAGAAGGGAAAGACAGCTCAAGGATGTACGGGTATGAATGCAATGCTGAGAATTAAATGGAGCTGCAAAAACATTACAGATACATGGATCTAAGTGTAATATATCCAGAATATATTAATCTATGGCCTGCAGGGTGCAAGGTGGTTTTAGTCTTCCCTTGAGTAAACAGTCAGCATACAAAGGTAGTGAATTCCGACCCGTACTTACTCTGGTGTTTCCCGACGCAAGAAAAGCATGTCAATGGCGGCAGAGAAAGCCGCGAACGCGAGTCCACCTCCAAAAGCAGCTTTTGGCCCTGAACTACGAGCGAGGACTCCACCAGCCAAAAAGCCTGAGGCGACAGAGTTATATATGTCGTTTTTTGCACGATACTGTAAGGCGTTAGATGAGTGATAGAAAAGACAGGAATTTAACAAACCGATTCAATGATGCACTCGATACCTGCAAACAACGCACCAACTTTTCCAAACCCTTTCCCTGAAGACCACATGCCTTTCCCCATATCCCTGAATATTTCTCTGGCCTTCTGGGTCGTATTTAGATTAGCTTGGGTTCTTTGCCGAAGAAAAGGATCCTCGTATGCAAATGAAGCAGACATCAGGGAAAAGAAAGCACCGATGCCAAATCCTGAATGCCATGACCATGAAACGTTGTCGAAAGAGAGTGGGTTGGACCACACGTACCAGCACCACCGGCCAAGACTGTTTTGGCTGCACAGGATTCCATTGCCATCCCTGCATATCTCTCCCATTTTTTTGTCTCTTGGAGAATAGCACGATCTTCCTCAGTGAACCCTGGAGGCAGAGGCTCCTTCCCTGGGGCATATATTGGCACCTGGTGGGGGTGCCTTTGAAAGCCTCCATTCATAATAATGCCCGCGTGGAAAAGGACGAAGGAGAACAATGGCCGTGCGACCAGATCAAGCAAGAGCCATGGCTCGGTAAAATAAAAATTGACAACCGGCCAACAATCGGAGCACGTTTTGTTCTATTTCCTCCGTTTCACCGCCGTCCAAGCTGCTTGGTCTTTGACAGTACCTCGCTCGCTTTTACTTCACTTGACAATTCTTTCCCTTTCATTTTTACTCTTCATTCTTTAATTCTTAGCCATGTCAGGCATCACCGACAAAGCTAGCCAGCTCTTGGACGCAAACGCTCGGACGTTGGCTCCTGTCGCTGTTGGAGTCCAAGCCGGACTCATGACTGGTGTCTCTGTGCGTCCTACGTATTCTTACTGTCTTCCTACTATTTACTATCGATGTCCGGTAGCTTCTCACTATACTTGTCTTCAACCTCCTGCGTCCTAGGAACAAGGTTGCTGCCCTGTGGCTCACTTTGGTTTCTTCCACTGACCTATCAACTTCCTAGATGATCTACGAACCTAAAGTCAAATATCATGTTGGCGACAAGCCTCCTCCCCGAATTTCAGATTCGCTCTTCGGCTGGCTGCCACCCTTGCTACACACCAAAGAGCCGGAACTCTTGGATAAAATTGGTCTTGATGCCGTTACATTTCTTCGCTTCGCCCGCCTCATGCGCTGGCTTTTCAGTGGAATCGCTTTGCTTACATGCTGCCTTCTCATTCCTGTCAATATCACCTACAACCTCCAACATGTCGACCCGAAAAACAGGGATATTCTTAGCATGCTTACCATCCGTGATGTTTCCGGCAATTTGCTCTATGTTCATGTTGCAGCTACCTACCTCATTACGTTCTTGGTCATATTCTGCATATACGTTCACTGGAAAGAGATGGTCCGACTTCGGCACGCTTGGTTCCGTTCTCCAGAATATCTCGAGTCCTTCTATGCACGGACACTTCAGATTGTACATGTCCCAAAGAAGTATCAAAGCGACGAAGGAATCAAAGCAATATTCGATACGATCAAAGTACCTTATCCAACAACAAGCGTGCACATTGGTCGCAAAGTGGGCAAGCTTCCAGATCTGATCGACTATCATAACACGACCGTCCGCGAACTGGAAGCCGTTCTCGTCAGGTATCTTAAAGGAGGGAAATTGGGCCGAAAACGTCCTACTATCCGTGTTGGAAGCACATGTGGCTGCGGGGGTACAAGGATGGATGCAATAGACTTCTACACGTGAATATCTTGTTCTCGCCTTGATTTATGGAAGTACGATTGTACTAACACCGACTTACAGTGCTAAACTGAAGCGTACCGAGGCAGCGATAGAGGAATATCGTAAACAAATTGACACTCGCAAGGCAGAAAATTATGGATTTGCTAGCATGGCTGCTGTCCCTTATGCCCACATCGTCGCCAAGATGCTTCAGGGCAAGCATCCAAAAGGTGCAGACATTGAGCCAGCTCCAAACCCCAAAGACATCGTATGCCCCACTCGCTTTTATCTGACTTTAAGTGACCTGTGCATGTGTAGATCTGGGAAAACATGAACAAGTCTGACATAGAACTTTTACGAAAACGATTGTTGGGTTTCGCGTGGCTAGCTGTCGTCTGCTTCTTCAATACTATCCCCCTCTTCATCATCTCAATTTTAGCCAATCTCGATTCAGTGCGCTAGCAACCACCCCTACACATTTCCTATAGCTGATTTATCAATCACTTGCAGCTCCGTGCTTACGTTCCTTTCCTAGAGACGTGGTCCCAGACATCGAGCCATTCGTTTGCCTTTGTGTCTGGCGTGCTGCCCCCTGCAGTCTCGGGATTCTTTGCCTT
>QOVE01008712.1:0-11123 GCA_003521275.1 Tricholoma sp. MG99 | reverse complement strand
GAATAGTCTGAACAGATGCATTCAGATGCTAGAGATGGCGATTTACAAGAAAACATCAGTGAACAGCTTCTACCAGTGACCAAGCCAGATCGCGCGTGGACTATCATGATGCCGATCGGCATGTGCATGCACGCTCTACACAGAATTTTCTTTCCTTTAGATTTACTTAGATCACGCGTCGCAGGGGCACATACCTTGCAGCTAACGCATGGATTACGCCTGGTCTTTGGATATCTGGATATCCTAAATGCGGCATGGGGAAGGTCCGGCCACCCGTCCTCGGTGGAATACGTCGAATACGCCGAGCCTGGCAGTGCGACCGTTAGATTTTGTCGATGAGACGGCGACTTGTATGGTAGCCTATCGCGGTCCAAAGTGCGAAATGTAAGGCAGTGTCCATGTCAGGCTCCTAAAACCAGCTCTCTCGTGTCGTTAGAAGCGGGCGTAATCCCAACGTAATCCACGTACATTGTTTCCAGGACTTCGAGGTAAGTTGAAGTAGGGCTAATCCATACACATCCGATGTCTTGCCAGTGTGGCTGTGGTCTTTCACAATGGAATAGTAACTGTATTTTTACAGCAAGTATAGCTCTGTACAGCACTGAAAGAACTACTAGTAGGATTTCCCATGCGGAGCAATGGCATAGTTCAAGTTGAGTCAATAACGGTTCAGTCATGTAAGTATTTGGGGTCAACCCCGAGTGTTCGTGCACTCTCATAATTTTACAACAATAGCAACCTGAATATCAACCAGGTAAAAATGCTATCAATGATCAAAAAGGCTTCATTTCTCGGCTCCCACCAGCGCGCTCTGCTCAACTCCCTCACGCGTAATTCAGCCTTCCGGAATTGAACGGTGGCGATGGGTGGTAATGATGAAATAGATAGTGACAACGGCGAGCAATGTAACACAATGTGCAGCAATTGTGATGCTGTAGAGAGCTCTGTTGGCATGAACTAGCGTGTTTCGGATGCTTGGCAAGATATCGTTACGGACGTCTTGTGCGGCTTGATCGACACTGACGAGTGCAGCTCGCATATTCGGGATTACTTCTATGAAGTGAATGGCAGCCCATTTGACTTTATCAGCAGCGCCCATTCTGAATGGCGTTCCGCGTCAGTATACAGTGGTCCTGGCGCTGGCAGAAGGATAGCCACCAGATTGGCCTTTTCTTTACAGAAGGAATAAACGAAATAATTAGATCTAGAGCTATCAAACAAAAGAGGTTTTGTTGAAGGCTCACAGACAGCAGAAAGTGCACGCAGCAGAAAGTGCACGGACACCGCCCAAATGAGAGCGTTGATAGGCAGTTGAACAGCTGGCGAGCACGAAGCTCGCCCAAAGCTCCATTCTTTTATCTAATGCTCCTGGAGTGTTGCATTGTGTACATACTACCATGAGACTTGCATGCTGTTTTCATTTCCGGCCTAGCGCTCTCCCTACTTCCGGCGACGTGTCTGTGTAAACATGTTATAATCAGACTCAGGAACGTGGCAGGGCAAAGCTTCTGTTGTGAGGATACGTGGATAAGGGGAAGAAGAATGGGAGAGAAGGATCGTGCGTTGTGGTTGACCGTGACGCGAGTGCTAGTGGGTGACGTGTAGCAGAGGATGTGTTTGTGGTCGACACGGCATGGATATGGGTATCGCTTTGTGTAGGTGCGGGCCCTAAAGAAAGGGTTATCCTCGTCGAGGTTCAGGGCGTCCGAGGAGAGAAAATCCCACTAGAAAGGACACCAACATTAGTGAGATAAAACAAGAAGAGCTATCGACCATCTTCGCGTGTTGCGAAGAGATCCTTTGGTTTTGTCGACTTTTGCGGTTTCTACTGTTTGAGAGAGGCTGGAAGCTTGGTGCTAGCCTCGTTTCTTGATCTATATCGTCATCGGCTCAAGCTGAATGTCTTTCTCCTCATCTTGGACCCTGGTGCCCACACCACCGTCCATTGGTACGAGTTTAAACTCTTCGCCATCTGCGGCCTCCCCACCTCCCACCTCCTATCTTTTGGAATACTCTTTTCTGTACAACCTCATCTTCTTCGACGTCCAAACCTAAATCTTCGCGTCCAGCCCACTCTGAGTCTGCCTTAGTGTGGCAAGTCCAGTGAGGATGTGTGATTTTTCCTCTGGACGTTCTTCGGGCGTCGAGGTAATGGGTTTGATCCAGAGGTTGGCTAAAAAGTTCGGCAGTGTATATGTGCTCTTGTGGTTCATCGGATTCTCCGAACTGCTGTCGTTACTAGAATCTGTAAGCAATCTCCAGATCAGTAGCTACCTCAACCGGTCGGGAGGTGCTGCACGGCTCCAACAATTTCCACTTTCCTTTCGAATGGGCGCACCCCCACCTCGTCACATCGAGAGTCCGTCTCCTAGACCTGGAGTCCGGGCCCTTTATCCTCCTCTTCTTTTTCTCCGCCTGATCCGAGTCAACGCCGTTTCTTGGTTCGCACCTCGATGACAGGCCCTGACGGTCTCATCTTCATCCGTTAAAGCGGCCTTTTCCCAACGTTTTCTGGCGTGACGAGAGACATCTCTGCCGTTTGTATGTCGTGAGAGTGAGATTGCTTTGATTTATCTTTTGATGGTTCGTCTTCGCAAACAATTCTATATCATAACATAAGCCAAAAATCGGGCTTCACCTCGCCGATTCTCCTTTCCACGTCGAATCGCTCAGAAGATTGAGACGTAAAAGTGGGGAGGATCTCATTCCGAGTTCAAACTCATTTGTCTGGTGAAAAAATGAGGATCAAGGACAATAGCCTATGGTGCAGGTGTAATCTTGTCGGGAGAAGAGATCTGCAAGGAACGTGCATTCTCTGATCTTCGGTATTAAAGCTGCAGGGTTTCATCCCATTCGATCTTGTATTCTTAGACACTGCAGGTTGACTCTGCTACTCACCACTCTTGAAGCCCTTGAAGTCGGCTGTGTAAAAGTGTTAGTGAAGAATTGGAGAATAATTGGGAAGCTTTAAGTTTCTATCACCCGGAATTCCTATCCACCTCTTGACAGACGTAAGCACGCAATTAACATACGCGTTTAAGCGAAGGCGGAGCACATTATGCTAGTAGGGTGTTATCGTTCTGATATAGCCTCAAGTCGCTCCGCGACTATGACCAGGAGTCCATCATGCCGCGGTACGACCGGTCCACAGTGTTTGTCCTATGTATTGCTTCATGTAATGTGAAAGCCGGGGTGCCAATTGTGCATTGCAGAATGAATCGTTCGTCGATCGAGATGCAGTAGATGGTTCAGCGCTCAGCGCTCAGTGATTGATGGGAAATGCTGTCATGCGAATGCCGGGAAAAAATAGCCGTGATCGCAAGCTACAAAAAGGCCTCATGACGGTCCGCTGACTTCCACCTCTAATGGTGGCAGAAAAGGGCGCGCGTACGGCACCGAAGGACAACGGCCCGGGATTCTCATGATTGGGATGACTCTCTCAACGATCTTGCTCGTGATAAATCCACGAGAAAATGTGGGAATTCAAGCAGGTCGTAGTCTCCTGCGACTACCAATAAATATTATTAGAGGAATTTCAAGAATTTATACCCCTTACAGCAGAGTTACATGTACGCAAAATATACGCGTGAACAGAAATAGAGGAGCGGAACGTCGCATGATGTACTGCTGGGGGAAATTGGAGACTACCCCTGACATAGGACCGTCACTTGTAATATGACGTTGGCAGGCCATATGATTGACGCGGCATGGGTCGAGCGCAGGACTACAGGAGTAAGATTGGATCTGGGGTGCGCTCACCGCACAATGAGTAGTGATGGATACAACCGGTATCCAGCAAGGATCTTACAAATGCAGTGGCAGCATCTAGGGACGAAGTGATGTCATATGGGTCGACTGAGGATAGAGAGCACGTACTGATGGAGAATCGAAAAAAGAGGTCTTGTCAAGGTCTCGTCACTAGTGGTTCCTAAAATGTTAGCAACTTAGCAATTACTTAGTATCCCAAGAATCAAAAAATATTTATATGGGATACCATACTCCTGCAAGACGCGCCACCAATTCGTAGAGAATGTACGTATATGCCGCCAGTGTCTGCTCGGAGGCACACCGTTCAAGAAGATAAACTTCATGACCACGTGATTAATATTGTCACAATAAGTATTCAACTCGTGACCCGTGACTGTCACTTCCAAACACGATGGGCTCCAAAGTCCATCATCGAGTCCATATGCACAGATGGCCTCATGCATGCATGCATCTTTTTTTGTACCCGAAGGCGCTAGCGTTCATTTTATTATTTTAATTTTGGACCGCTTTTTCAGTCGCATGACCACCGAGATCAGGATAACATCTACTGCTCTGTACAATTCTTTCCCATATGGACCCCCGGCCCTTTCCAGAGCCATCATGATATAAGGTATTGTGTCTTCTAGATCAATACCTTCGCCCTCGTTTCTTCAGCCGAGCGTCCAGCAGTGGGAATGGGTGTAAGTATCTATTTCTTCCTCCTGGTATTTTACTAACTTTGGTATAGTATTACAGTGCTCGAATCGCGTCTAATCCCGTACGCACTACTTTTTGTGGGGAAAACGATGATTGATCTTCTTCTCAGTATATTGTAGGTTCGTTCGCATGTATCGGTGGAGGCCTCTTCGGTTTGGACATTTCGTCCATGTCGGGAGTGCTGAGTGTACGTCTATTCCTTTCTTTCAGTTAATGTAATTATCATCTCATCATCATCTAGAACAATTCATACAAAACCACCTTTGGCAACGTATGTCCTGTCGTCCTTGGCTGATCACAACGATTCATGGATAAGGATTCAGCCTGGTCCGAATGCTCAAGGAGCCATTGTAGCATCAATGCCTGCTGGTTCATTCATCGGCGCTCTTTTGGCGACCCGGCTGGCAGACTCCAGACTCGGTCGTAGGAACACCGTTATTCTGGCTGGCATCATCTGGGTTATTGGATCGATATTGCAATGCGCCTCAGTTGTGCGTATCTACTTCTCCGGACGATTCGATTTAAATATTTGACGCTATGTGTCAAAGAATCGTGGCATGCTTGTAGTTGGCCGGGTGATCTCTGGGATTTCCGTTGGTCTTTCTAGTGCTGTTGTGCCGATTTACCAGTCAGAGATCACTGCACCTTCTATTCGTGGTCGTATGGTATCACTCCAGCAATGGTGACTATCCATATTTGGATTTAATGTTCCGAATCGCTGACAAAAAGTCGAGGTCTATTACATGGGGTATTCTGATTCAGTACTTCATTCAATTCGGATGTTCGTATATCAATGGGGTTGCATCCTTCCGTGTTCCATGGGGCTTGCAAATGATTCCTGCCATCGTTCTCAGTCTTGGAATGCTCCTTTTCCCTGAGAGCCCTCGTTATTTGATGGACCACGACAGGTATGTGACTTATTACTGGCACATCTTCTGTCCTAAGCAAGTGTGTAGAGAGGATGAAGCATTGCAGGTTCTCGCAGACTTACACGGTGGAGGTGACAAAACGAACGAATTGGTTGTCTTCGAATATGAGGAAATCCGACAACAAGTTCGCATCTCTGCTTTGTTTGAATCCAGTTTTCTGACTTACATGCTTCTTAGGTGTATTTTGAGCGAACAGAGGGTGCAAAATCTTATCTCGACTTGTTGAAGCCAGGCAATCCACGTCGCGTCTTCTTGGGCTGCAGTCTTCAAATGTGGTCTCAGTTGACTGGGATGAATGTTATGATGTACGTTGTGTACCTTGACAACTGCATAACTTCTGACATGAACTCCTGCTAGGTACTACATCATTTATGTCTTCCAAGGTGCAGGCTTGACCGGTCAACGCAGCAATCTCATCGCGGATGTAAGCTATCTCATTTACCTATCACTGACACTAGGCTAATGACCGTTAGTCTGTGCAATATGTCCTTAACGTAGCACTCACGGGTACGTAACTAATGGTCATCCTCGCTAAAATTCTAGCTAATAGCATATTCAGTTCCTGCAATCATCTACATCGATAGATGGGGTCGGCGACCTATGCTTGTTATTGGAACCGTGTTCATGGGATTCTGGCTTTTCCTCGTCGGTGGCCTCCAAGCTCGCTTTGGCCACTGGGGTGATGTTGGCGGCAGCCGTACGTTCCTAATATGACGCGTCATCTCCTGGCTCATTTTCATGCAGGGATATGGCTTGTTCAAAACAATACTAGTGCAACTAATGCTATCATTGTTTGTTCGTACCTCTTTGTTTGCAGGTAGGTTAATGCCATTTTTCACTGTCAGCTACTTTTGCTGACTAGCATTGTTGCGACAGCTTTGCCATCACGATGGGTCCTGTTTCCTGGACATACCCTGCCGAACTAGTAGGCTCCATATTATCCTCGCATTCTCTGCTATCACTAATTCTTTATCTTTATCTAGTACTCCTTGAAAACTCGAGGCAAAGCAGTCTCGCTGGCAACTGCGACTAACTGGGCCTTCAACACTGCGCTCGCCTGGGCAGTTCCGCCCGGTTTGTCGACCATTGCTTGGAAGACATACTTCATCTTTGGGACATTCAACTTTGCTGCATCTATCCATATCTTCTTCATGTTCCCTGAGACTGTCGGGCGGACCCTCGAGGAAGTTGAGGATATCTTCCAGCAAGGACATGTGTACACCGCATGGAAGATCGGGAAAGACGTGGGAAAGAAGACATTGGCAGAAGTTACTCGGAATAAGGAAGTGATGGTGCGATCTTTGTTCTATGTATCTGCAAGTTGAAACTCACTATACCTCATCTGTCGGTTCACAGGCAGAGAGATCTTCTCTCGAGAAGGAATCAGCATGATTTATTTCATTTTTTGTATTACCACTGCGAATCTACTATGTTAAAAGGTATATATAAAGTTTCTGTATCTGTCGAATAAACATATTTAATGACATATGATGCGTCTCGAAGACTTGAACTACTTACAGTTTTTATTTAGTTATGCGAAAAATAGGTACGGATGCGACGTGGTATAAAGGAATTTTGGAAGATGCACCTGACATTCATTGCTGAGCACTAATGTTTTAAAAGCCTTAGACTG
The DNA here is from genome assembly GCA_003521275.1 of Tricholoma sp. MG99. Lineage (NCBI taxonomy): Eukaryota > Fungi > Basidiomycota > Agaricomycetes > Agaricales > Tricholomataceae > Tricholoma > Tricholoma sp. MG99. The sequence continues at coordinate 4,097 of QOVE01008712.1, read as the reverse complement.
TTAACGTCTCGATAATCTGGTGCTTACCTGAGAGAACACGCCTCATGTATCTTGTCAAAAACTGATCTAGGACGTGCTGCCCTCTCCAATAAATCAAAGCACCAACAGGTCAACAGAGCAGTATCAATGGTCCAATCCTGGAGATATGATACCCCGCCCAGGTTCGACAGCGTAGAAGCGTACAATCTGATTCCGTTCGCACCGACGGCAAGAACATGAAGTGGACAGATGTTGACCGTCTACATACGAATCTGAAGGTGTCGTGTTGCGGATACCAGCCGAAGCTTAGGTCCTGTCTTGCTGTCCAAGATGAATGTCGGCACATCTCCCCGGAATACCTGCGCTGACATCCGGCGAGAAGATCGAAGAAATCGGATGCGAATTTAGCTCCAATGAGTAAGAATGCGGTCCGATGCGAATGGTTGGAGGAGATTGGAGGGCGCGTAACAGTCATTCTATCAGGGATTGGAAAAGCGACCAAGTAGGGAATGGGTGCCACGGCTATCCATCTCCGAGTCGGAGCCACGATCTGGCGTGAGTCGCGTGACGTCATGCTATTGAACATGTCACATTTTGTACCTGAATCCTGCACGTGATTATAATAATAACCCACCTGAATACTTGGAAATTTATAATAAAATAAAATAAGATGATACCTACTTAATAAACCAATAAGCCAAAAATTAAATCCCAGGCACGCCGCTCACGTATTTACTTTGAATGACTACTTAGGACCACTAGTGTGCCACTCTAGTCCCAAAGCTGGACAATTAATGGTTATAACCCCGAAACTGGGGATTATCCCCATTGTGAACAAATGGTGGAAACATCTTACTATTATACTAGGTACTTATTACTAAGTTATGTGTTATAATTCATTTTGCTCACAATATAATGTGCCCATGCATGTTTTATGTTGATGTTTTTTTATTAAATTTCTTTACAATGTCCACACTGCCCGTTGCGACATGATTTGGTAGCAAAGCTGCAATTGATTAGATCATAATCGCATCGCGACAGGCTAGGTTGAGGCTGAGTGAGGCCACCCGGAAATTTCCGACTAAATTTGCACACCAAAATGGCGAAATCCCCACACGAAATTCAGTAAGTAGTACGTACTTGGGCTATGTGAGTAAGCCACATGAAGGATAAGCAATTGATCACTATAATAACGTAAAGATTCGTAACTTGAAGCATAGATGGGTCACGGTCATCGTCGTTCGCATAATTTTTTTAATGACCAAACTTAGCAAGACTTAGCAAGCTTCCCTCCAAAGATTCGCCAAAATGCCTCATTTAAATTACAAAGAAGGTTCCTCGGGCCTGACCGATCATATGATATATATATCGCCGGTGCGCAGAGTGCAGACTCTCTACTACTCCTATCACTGCCCTGATACCCTCTCTTGTTGAAGAACTCTTTCCAGCTGCTATGGAGCCTGAGCCTGAGACAATGGTGAGCAGAACATTCCTTCGAGTGTTCATGCAGCGTTCAAATGCTCAATTCGTTAGCTTGCAAGTGAAGAAATTGAATCCAGTGAACGCCGATATAAATTTGATGTGAAGGTTAACATCGATTGAAAGAGTTTGGAAATACTATATTCACTCATTGACAGATGACCTGCTCTGGTTGTTCTGGCGCTGTCACTCGTGTCCTTCAGAAAGCGAAGAATGAAGGTAAGTATTGTTCTGAGTAGTGCACCGTCAACGACTCATGCCCGCTCCATGTATGCAGGCGACGTCTCGGACTTTACTGTTGATCTGGCAAATCAGGAAGTTTTCGTTACCGGGACAATTCCGTACGAAGATGTGTACGAGAAGATCAAGAAAACAGGGAAGGAAGTATGTCGGAGTTGCTTTTCTTCTGCCAGTCCCTCTGATTTACCGTGTTCCTAGATTAGATCAGGCGAGACGTTGGTGTGATTATCATCCTGATCCAACCAGGCCTCCTAGAGATCTTTGTCCGGTTCGAATACTACGGAGATCTCCCCTCGTTGCAATGCCAAGGTCTTTCAAGGGTTTACAATTTTACTGATTTAGAACTTAAACAATGTAGCAATGTGATTTTGTGCGCTTTCTTGCTGGTTTAATCAGCTGTTAGAATATGCGTGAGAGATGAGGATAACGACAGACTAGATTTTGGCAAGCTGAATATATCATGCAGACAAGGATTCTGCATTGAAAGATATCTATGCTACGATTAGGCTGTCGCCGTGGGTCTTGCACGCAGCTTGTACGCCATGCGAATATCTCATGTCGTGTGAGCAATCTTCCGACTGTAGGAGGTTCGAGTGAAGTGGAGTTTGGGGGGATAACTGTTGGGTTCGTGGACAACGTAGTTGAACGTAATAACTGCGCAAACTGGGGAGATCTAGGAGCGACTATCGCTCCTGTTGGGGCGACACCCATGAGGTGGATCATATTCAAACGGAGACGTATTTCTGTTCTATCGAGGGGTTCACGGACAATCAAAATGGATGAGTTGGGACTCGGCGAGTCGAATCGGCACCTGACAGCATACTGAACGCTGCCCCATAGCTGACGACGCAGCAATGCGCTGGAGCTCCATCAACAATGAATATCCCTCAGCCCGATCAATGGGAGCCACACATTGGTTATTTATTAGTGCGACAAGGTCGTCGACCTCCTGTGGGTTCATAGGGAGCCCCCAGCTTGCCACTCGGTATAGGCGTCACTGCGTCAGCTGGGATCGGGTATATAGACCCTGTCAGCTTGGACTTCAACTCGTTGGGCATCTACGGCCATCCTTCCTGCATATATGCAGTTGGTCACGGGCAAGTAATACATGCTGCGGTGCAGCAACCCATGGAACACGTTGTCTCGTTCGGGGTATTGCCCGACCATAACTACTCCAACCCTGTGAGGTACATGGCCAGCTTGTGATCGGTTGTGGCAGTGGCAGCTACGCAACTTCTCCTCCTGCTTCTTCCCCTTGTTTTTGATCTTTGCCTCATGGGCCATGATAACCTTTCAGTTATTGGCCTTGAGCAGCTGCATCTGGTGGGTGGATTCTCCTCTGATCACTTCTCATAAAGCCTCCTTCCAATTGTCATCATCAACTGGTTCCTCCATTGTCTTTGAGAGGAACACGTACTCAGCTGTAATTTACCCTCCTCCACGGATCCTAGCCAGTCTGTGCAGACTCTGACCATGTGCTTCCCAAAATGGAAGGTGGAGTGTTTTTCCACTCGGACTTCCTAGCCAGTCTGCACTAGTCTGTGCAGACTTCAGGCCAAATTGAAGCTAATACTACAAAGTAGCAGTAGTTGTAGTATTTATAATCCACTTGTACTAACATTAAAACCAACTGTATTATGGAAGTATACTACTACAAATACAATAAATATACTATATAATATATTTACTACAAAATTTCGACAAAAGGAACTCCCCCCTCCCTTGTGAGGGGGGGAGGACTAGTATACATGTGGGGGGCATATACCAGCAGCGGGGGGGCATATACAAGTGGCGGGGGGAGGTCTTTACTCTCCCCCTGGTCTTCCTAGTGGATCCACGCGGAATGACACGGAATCCACATGGATCTGTGTGGATTCTGAGCTGAGAGTAGAACCCAATTTTACTTGTGTTCTGGCCGCTCCAGTCCGTGCAGATCCGCACGGATTCCGAGTGGTTTTCACTCAGATGCTAGGAGTGTACTCAGATTATTCCGAGTGGATATTTATCTGTGCAGACTAGGACTGGTTTTGGTCCGTGCCGGTCCAACTCGGACTGGTAGGACTGGAGTTGTTCATTTAAAAATGTTTGCACAGGCGATATTCAAACTCACGACCTTAGGTAATCCATTACTAATGTTACATGGCACAACAAACTGTTGTGCCACAGTGTCTTGTCATGTGTGTAACACTTGTGTTACATATGGGTGTTGGCACCTGTGTATGACAAAGCACACAGCCACATCAATCCATCACTGCCAGCACTCTCACCACCACCATCGACAATGCCGCCGCCACCACCACCACCACTCTCCCTCCCTCCCTCCTTCTTTACCACCACCACCACCACTTCTCCCACTCCCACTCCCACTCCCATACCACGACCCCACACACCACACACCT
>QOVE01008704.1:3107-15841 GCA_003521275.1 Tricholoma sp. MG99 | reverse complement strand
AGCACTGTGCTATCTCTCGCTTGCTTACTACAGCCGGGCACCCATATCTGACTCAACTCACACGAAGCCCGTAACTTGGTCACATCACAATGGTGGGGGCACCATGGACTTCAACTACTACATTGAAGTCCAGCCTTGAAGCAACAAAGTTGTTGAAATTTGCTGCTCCACCGTGAATACTGCGGTGTGTTATTTATTGCACACTTTGTGATGCGCATTTTTTTCTCTCCCTTTATTGACTATATCTTTATAACATCCCTTTCTCTTATCCACCATTGTCATACTTACAGTATATATAACAGACATGTTAGACACACACACCTCAGTCCGTTATACACAGACTGAGGTGAGTAGATATTACCACACTGATCACTTACGGTTACTTACTATACTGCTTATAGATTGTTTAGTTGTGTATTCTAGGTATAGTAGTAACTCTAATATAGTCTGTTATACACAGACTGAGATTGTTTACTCATGTATTCTAGGTTGGATCTTTACAGGTTATGGGCCACTTCTGTCACCTTTAAGTGATGATAGAAATCCTTCCTGACCACTCGATGATCTGTGATCATCTATTTTGATTGCAACTTGATCAACGCTAGATTAAGCCTCCAGTTAATCTTATCTTATCTCAATGCATTCTGGTTTTCCAATCGTGTTTCCATCTCTTTCTGCTATACTCTTGTCTCCTCCCACCTCATCTGCCAAACCATCGTCTCTACCTTGTCTAGTCATGACTGCATCCCCCGAAAATAACCCTCCCTCTGTTTCTCTCATATGACTCTCTATGAAGTATTCTGGGGACAAGGTCGACAAGCTCAAGTCCAACTACAAAAACTGGAGCGAAGACATTACCATTGCCTTGTCTCTTAATGGACTGTTCAAATATGTTACAGGTGATGTTGAGCAACCTCCGGATACCAAACCATGGGCTTTGTCTAATTGGAAGGATAATTCTTGTTTGGCGCATGCTTTCATTGCCTCTGGAGTGGCACCTTCAGAGTGCTCTTTCCTGGATCCCTTGAAGTCTGCCAAAGAAACCTGGGAAGGTATCCGAAAACATCACCAGAAGGAAGGGCCTGTCAGACAAGTTGCTTTATTGCAACAGGCACTTACTATTCAGTGCACAAAGGAAACACCTCTCCCAGAGACAGCTGAGCATATTTTCATGCTTATTGAACATGCATTTGCTATGGGTACTGTTACCTCTGATCTCCTGTGTTGGATCGCGCTCCTCAACTCTCTCTCTCTTCTCACTTTCCCCATGCCTGTTCCATCATATCCTGCAATATTGAGCAGCCACTCCATCTACACCATATACTTCCAAGGATATTCGCCTCTTCTTGGAGAATGAACAATCTCTCCTGGAGAACGACACATGAAACAACCCATCTTCCCTTGTGCTCGCCGTGACCTCTAGGCCAGCTAAATCATCTGGGACCATTGTGTGTAGCAATTGCAAGCACACAGGGCATACTACTGATTACTGCATCTCAAAAGGAGGGGGGATGGAGGGTAAAACCATTGAGGAGTCAAAGACAGCATGGAGGAAGACTTATGATGCAAAGAAGTCTGGTCCCAAGCCTCTCAAGCCTGCGTTGGGGGTCCCTGTTACCATGAAGGACAATAATGGCCAGACGTTCACTGTCATGATTGACTCCAGCATCTGAGACAACACTGAGGCTGTTATGCATGAGTTTGCTGGCTTAGCTAGTGATCCACTCCCCAGTGCATCCATTGAAGAAGTTGAGTGTGAGGGGTGGCTTGCAGCTGAGGAGGAGCTCACCACATCCATAGACTGGGCTGATAATAATGCCCCTGTTGACAAGGATGCACTTGCAGTCGCCCCCCTCAAATGGCTTCAACAGACAGCCATATCACTTGATGACCACCCATTCTATATCGATACAGGTGCGACAGTTCATATCACACCAGACCGCTCTGATTGGGCACCTCTATTGTTTTATGTGACACACTCTACATTCCCAATGCAACAGTCCACTTGATCTCCATCAGCTCACTTGCGAGAGACTCTAATACTGTGGCTCATTTTGATGACTCATCATGCTGGATCGCCAAAAAATCCACTGGTGCCCATATTGCTCAAGGCACTCTCTGCTCGGGCAAGAAACTGTACTCCCTCACCATTCATTTAGCGTCAGCAGAACACGCCTTCACCATTCACTCTGTGCCCAATATTGTTACCTGGCACAACCGTCTTGGACATGCGAACTACCAAGTATTACATGGCCAGGAAGGGGACAATCACAGGTATGCCCACACAGTCCTATTTCAAACCTCCTAAGTGTGAATCTTGCATTCTTGGAAAGCAGACTTGTACACCTGTTCCTAAGAAACGCACAGAAGGAGAGGGCCATAGAGCTAAGTGGAAGCTGGAGAAGGTGTGGGTAGATCTGTCAGGACCACATGATATAAAGTCACGATCTGGAAATTTGTATATTATGAATATTGTGGACAATTTTACTTCTCATCCATGGTCCATACCACTTAAGAGCAAAGAGGACACGTATCCAGAGTTAAAGGCATGGGAGCTAATGCGTGAAAAAGACACAGTTGCAAGTTGGGATGTACATAGTGTTTGCAAGTCCAGTCCATGAGACCAAAAAAAGACCGAAAACCAGACTGGACTGGGCTGATTAGGACCGGACCAGTGGCCTATTTATGGACCAGTCTTTTTCAGTCTGGTTGCCAGTTGCCCAGTTTTCAAAAATATCATAGGACCGATGAAAAACTGATTTAAATTGGCTGCAACTGGTCTTTCGTGAAAGCCCTTGTTGGACCACATTCCCACACATATTTTGATCAATTTCGGTCCCTGGACCATCAAAAATGGCTGAGCATTGGTCAAGATATGACCAAATCATTTTTTGCACAAGTATTCTGTCATGATCAGAATGAGTTTGATTACATTGCTTATAACTTGTGCAATAAAATTATTGGGCACACCTGGATACCATCCTAAGCACATTAATAACACAGTAAACTATGTGTACCATGTATATCTCATTCATTTAGCATCCCTGACAAGTTACAACAACTCATGAACTACAGACATGAGTTGCACAAGTTCCAGCAATGTCATTTCGTTCTGGCCATAATGTGGTCAAATCCTAACGGAATCTCTTAAAAGTTGAACCAAATGACGGGAAATTACCATATCCAGTTACTGATACAATGGTTATAGCTTTTTGGTAATATTCACGGACTTACATATGGTTACATTGGTACAACACATTTCATGACAAAAGACCGGTCCAAACCAGTCTTTTTGGGGTCCATGGACCAATTAGGACTGGTCCTAAACAGTCCGGTTGCAGTCCCACAATATCTGGGGTCGGTCCAGACCGGTTGCCCCATTTGGAGGTCAAAAACTGGACTGAACCAGACCTGCGAACACTAGACATACATCACTGATAATAGGGAGTTGAAATCAGACGCGATGGAAGCATGGCTCAAAACACATGGGACCAACCATAGATTTACAGCCCCATACACTTCGGCACACATTGGATGGGTCGAACACATGTATCAAACACTAATGGGAAAAGAGTGTTCTATGTGCATCCATGTGAACTTACTGCCTTACCTCTGGGATGAGCTGTACCTGACTGTGTCGCATCTTCATGCCAAAACTACAACACATTCATTGCAAGACTCTACACCTTGGGAGATGTGGCATGGGTGAAAACCAGACTACTCATATATGAGAGAAATTGGGTGCAAAGCATTCGTCTTCATTCAGAGCCAGAATAATCCCAAGATCTACAAATGGTCAATTGAATGTGTTCTTGTTGGCTACAAACCCAAGTCCAAAGCATATCATTGTTGTCATCATGGGACTGGGAAAATCTACAGCTCATACCACGTCAAGTGTATCAAAAGTCATGATAATCCTGCACCTGTACCATCTGCCCCTCCAAATCCTTCCCCAGACTTTACTACATCCACACCATCCCAGGGTAATAATGAATCCTCAAATACTTTCATCCCAGTCGACTTTGACTATGATGATGATAACGATGTACAGGAGATGGCACCTCCCATTGAACAACCCCCAGAGGAGATTCCTACTGCACATGCACCCGATGCTCCACCAGAAAATGTTGGCCCTTGCAGATCCTCAAGAATGCCAATACCCACAGCCAAACACCTAAGCGGTGGACCTCCTACTACCAGACTCGATAAAGTGATACATGACTCTAAGGACTCAGCTGAGCGAGTTAAGACACAGTGTGTGGAATGTAGAAAAATTCTAGAGGGACTACATAACATTGTTGCTTCAAATCGATCACCCACTGATCATGATTGAGTGATGTCACCTCCTGACCATGATCGACTTGAGGCACTTTGGAAATATTTTGATAATATTGCACTTGGGGGTGAAGCTCATCAATTATGTGCCCTAATCTCAGAGATGTCAGAGATAGACCCTGAATTGCTCCAATTCAAAGATGATCCATGTACTTGGGATGAAGCACGGAACTCAATCGATGCCAAGCGCTGGGAAGAGGGGTATCATGATGAACTCAAATCATTGAAAGATATGAATGTATACAAACTCATCCCATGTGACTCAGTACCACCTGGACACTGCATACACAAAGATCGACCGGTATTCCACATCAAGCAGGATGAACATGGAACACCCGTTTGTTGGAAGGTACACCTTGTCTTTAAAGGTTTTGAACAGATTTTTGGCAATAATTATACAAAGACCACCTCACCTACTGCACACATGGAATCTTGGTGAATTCTCTTACATATTGCTGCCTCACTTGGATGGGATGCACAACAGATTGATGTCAAGACTGCCTTCCTTTATGGACTTTTACCAGCCGATGAAGTTCAATATATGGAACAGCCAACAGGTTTTGAGGAGTTTGGAAAAGAGGATTGGGTGTGGGACTTACAGCAAGGACTTTACAGTATGAAGCAGAGTAGGCGCATATGGAACCAAATACTGAATGCACAGACAATAACCTGGGGTTTTACCAGACTTTCCTGCAAATCTTGTGTTTACTATCAAAAAACTGATTCTGGCACCATTATAGCAGCTGTACATGTCAATGACTACTTATCAATTGCTAGCCAGAAAGAAGAGAATGAACACTTCAAGAATCAGATGCGGGAAGTTTGGACAATTTCAGAGCTTGGGACAGTGCACTTTGTAGTGGGTATTGCCATTTCCTGGGATCGGGAGCATAGGATGGTTGCATTATCACAGGCAGCACTGATTGACAAGATTGTTTCTCAATTTGGTCAGACTGATGCCAACCCTTTATCTGCACCAATGGAACTGGGTCAGAAGTTGCATTGAATTGAGTGAGCCACTCTTCCCTCACAGGAACAGATGAAACTAGGTGCTCTACCCGAGTGCTCATTAGTTGGCTGTTTATTGTATCTGGCGATCTCGACTTGCCCCGATATTTTATTTGCTGTACAACAACTTTCCCAATTCCTTGACTCATACTCTTTCAAGCATTGTTGCACTGCCTTGCGCCTTGTCCGATACCTTAAAGGGACATGTGATCTCAAACTTCACCTGGGAGGGAATAATCCTATCTTATGTGTACACTGACTCTGATTTGGCTAGTTGCCTGGATACTAGGCAAACTGTTGGTGGATACATGTGCTTGCTTGGGTCTGGAGCAATCTCTTGGACTGCGCATAAGCAGAAAACTGTCGCTGCTTCTTCCTGTGAGGCTGAATATGTTGCTGCTTTTGAAGCAGCAAAGGAATGTATTTGGGTATGCACCCCATGCACCAACCCCAATGCTCTGTGACAACACAGCATCTATCAGTTTGTCTGAGGATCCTCTCCTCACTCAAGGGTGAAACACATTGACATAAAATTTCACTTCTTACATGAAAGAGTTCAATCACAGAAACTCACTGTATCCTATGTCAATACACACAACAATATTGCCAACCTCTTCACCAAGGCTCTCAATGTCAAACATTTCACATGACTCCACAGCTTTCTGGGTCTTGCCTAATTTCCATCTTCTCCTGATTCCATGTGAGGAGGAGTTTTTAATTTTTAATTTTTAATTTTTGTAATTTTTTAAATTCTCATTTATACTCCGTTGTGGCGAACCATATGTTAAAGTGTACACAGGCATTTTTGTATCTATTTTAGTAATTCCATATTTCTGCATATATTATATAAACTTCGTCATCTGCTTGGGTGAACCTGGAAGGCTGACCAAAGTGCTGCGGTGCCAGGGAGTCCAAAGGCCAGACTCAGGGCATTATACCTCCCAAATGTGTTCCCCATGTAGGGGCACCTTTCCTTCTCGTGCTGTTATCCAACTCTGACTGATACAGAGTCCCTCCTTCCCTCCAGTTCAGACTTAAGCAGTGCAGTATGTCACTATACAGTGATTCATCTGCCAAAGTCCAGCCCTCCCTTCTGTTATTCAGGACCCAACTGGGCACAGGGGACCAACCTGCATTCACGGTGTTTACCGAAGGATTACGATGGTGATGATGTAATGTGATGGACATGATGCATGATCCGGCAGCTGTTAACCAGATAAAGGATGACAAGATTATATAAGGAGAGAGGATTCCAGGCATGGTACTAAAGAGTTGGCAGTTGGAATGATGAGATAATCGGTGTGGTAGAAAGTGAAAGTATACAACTTGAAAAGTATTTTGCTGGGTGTGAGAATTGAACCCACAAAAGCATGTAAATATGCCGGTGTCTGCTGGGGTGCCATGGCAGACACATGTGATGAGACCACTGCACCATTGCGCCCCCCTGAGGAGGAGTATTTAAGGTGAGGAGGAGTGTTGAAATTTGCTGCTGCACTGTGAATACTGCAGTGTGTTATTTATAGCACACTTTGTGATGTGCATTTTTTTCTCTCCCTTTATTGTCAATAACATCCCTTTCTCCTAACCACCATTGTCATACTTACAGAATATATAACAGACATGTTAGACATGCACACCTCAGTCTGTTATACACAGACTGAGATGAGTAGATATTACCACACTGATCACTTATGGTTACTTACTATACTGCTTATAGATTGTTTACTCATGTATTCTAGGTTGGATCTCTACAGAAGTGCATTATCTTGTGATTCATACCTCAAGAAACTGGCCACCCCCCCTAAAAAAAATCGGGAAAATCTTGAAAAATAGTGCAATTGACTCCTCTTGGTTAGCCACATGTGATTCTGCTAAGATCTGGATGTTACATCAATCCAGTCAGTTACAAAAAATTAATTAAAATTAATCAAAAAAAGATATTTTTGCCTGTGACATAAGTCTCTATCCTCAAAAGTGGATCCTAGCATCTGGATGCTCCTCAGCACCATCAGGGGTTAAAAAATGGCTTCCAGATGTCACATGCATAATGTATTAGGTAGTGTGACATGTGACATTTATGTGCTCACTGCTGTATGATGCAACGGGAATTTGCATTCATAACTTGAACAGGCTTATTCAAGCTGAAATATTGCACAGGCCACAGATCTTGATGTTTACACAGCTGTGGCAAGTAAAAGTGCAAAAGTTCATCGAGGGCCCCTTAGAAGTAAGAACTGCAGATAGCATGAAGGAAATAATCTTGGCTTACTGCTGTAAGTACACTCATCCAAGTCTAACAAAGTTCTTGCTTATGTTAGTAATTTGCTGGTAATCTGTTTTTGGCAACATCAGGATTCTGTCTGTTTAGTTTTTCGTGTTTTGTAAACACTGGAAACCCTCTGAAATCTCGAAAAAGCTAAAAAAACTTGAAATTCAAATACCTAGGTCAACTTCAATGGAAACTCAGCTATGGACATGCATGCAAAACCTTTGAAACTCTCAAAACCAATCAAAACTAACTAAACTATTCTGTGAACTCACTGAGTTGCTTCCAATAGTAATCATGTTTGAAGTCTTTTGGTGTTGTGAAAATTCCTTTAGGTAAGTAACTTGAAGCCATCAAGACTTGCTCAATCTTACACTGGCAGTCAGTCAGTAAATCTGTAGTATGTAGTTTCCAAATTTCCAAGTTTCTGAGTTTCAAGAAATTCAGAAAATGATGAGAAACACCAAAAACCATCAAAAATCGGAAATTAATTTGATGGTTTGCTGATGAATACCTAACAACATATACCAAATTTGGACAAACATCCAGAATACATGTCCACAGAAGCACTCAATCAGCCATATAAGACTTGGAGCACATGAGTTGGGAAAGTTTTTCAGTTGAAGATATTGTCATTTCATAAAGTTTATGTGTCAGAATCCCCAAAAGGGGTACACAATCTTATAAGAAATGACTCCAAAATTTTGGCCACCCTAAAAAGGCATGGGAAAACCTTTGGAGGTGCATTTTTGCATGTATTTTGATGAGCTGAATCTGAATCTGAAGTCAGTTTGTCACAAAAACTATCTGATCGCCAGATATCAAAATTGTTGTGTTTGGTTGTCCGCAACTGTAGTAGTTCAGTGACACATTCCCCATGTGGGGAAGAAAGACACTGTCCCTACAAATAATGACATAAAAGGGGAGCTTCAACTTGGAAATCTGCCCACCTTTGCCCCATGATGACACTCTTGCCTGGGACACATGTAACGAGTTTGGGCCTTACTATTTGCACCGTCATGGTCAGATATCTCGCCTACCATGTCTTTATTTCTTCCAAAGTCAACTACTCACCTGGACCCTGGCCCTATCCTATCATCGGCAATCCCTTCAATATTCCTCCAAAATTCCAGGAGGTAGCATTTTTAAAGCTAGCTAAAAAATATGGTGCAACATCTCATCTGGATTCTGAAGAACACTCTAATCAGGCTCACTGAGTAATGTGAATAAGTGACGTGATGCATGTAAGCATCTTCAGGAAAGATTTTATTATCCTATCCACATATGAGGATGCAAGGGAGTTGATGAATAAGGGGAGCACTATCTACTCTAGTCATCCACAATTTGTTTTGCTTCTTGAGATGTGTGTATTCCCTATTATTCAAACATTGTATTATTCAACAGACCCATTTCTAGGATCAGCTGGGAGCAAAGCTTGACTTTCCTTCCATACGGTGACCAACAAAGAAAGCATAGTTGGATTATGCATGAAGGCCTGAATCCGAACACATTGCTATCATATTGTCGTTTGCAGGAATATGAGGCTACAGTACCTCTCTGGGAGATCATGGTGAGCTCTGATAAATTTCAGACACATTTGAGGAGGTGCGGGTCACACACTGTGCTAACAATCATCTGCTCTATGACACTGTCTAAAATGTTTACTATACCAGGTTTGCAGCCAGCTTGCTCCTCCAGTTGACGTATGGACACTGTGTTATCTCTACAGCTGATGATCAATATGTCCAGCTGTCTGACACTGCAGTTAGGGGGATACTCAAAAGTGGGACTCCAGGCTTGATTCCTGTTGATCTTTCCCAGCATGATTTCCCAGAATGGGCTTCAAAAGCCGTGCTGCTTTGGTCCATCAGGATGTTGAGATGATGAGACAAACACTCTTTGAAATAGCAAAAGAAAATATGGTCAGTCATTCCTTGACACTGAACAAAAACATGTCCTCAATGTTTGTCTAGAAAACTGGTTCTTCAATGTTTGTTTCTTCATTGATTGAGAGCTACAGCCATGATGGGAAAATATCAGAAGATGATGAACTAGATATCAGGGGTTCTGCGGCTACCCTGTACAGTGGTAAGCCTGTGTATTTCCCTCATGTGTAGTATAGCTGAGTTCATGCTGATTAACATATTTTTACTTCTCTCAGCTGGTATGGACACTGTATGTTCATCATGTTCTCCCTTCTTTTACTTTTATAGTTGCCAAGTAAATTACGCAGAGTACCTCAGTGACAACAACATTCATTCTTGCCATGTTGCATTATCTGGATGTCTACCGCAAGGCTCAGGAGGAGATAGATTGTGTTATTGGGAACAAATGGCTACCCAAGATTGCAGACTGTGATTCTCTTCCATACTTTGAAGCCATCACGAAGGAGTTGTACCAGTGAGTCCCCAGCTCCAATCCTTGAACCAATCCTTCAATCCTCAAGTATAGATGGCATCCCCCTATTCCATTAGGCATGTCAGATGGCTACATAGCCTTTATTGCTCTCCTAATATCCACTCCGCAGGTCTTCCCCATGTGTTGATCAAGAATGACAGTTATAAAGGTTATGATATCCCCAAAGGCACATTTGTGATGGCAAACATATGGTCTGTATCATTTTCTGTCTCATCAATTCTGCTGCCAGCAGTCTGACATTACTGCACAGGGCAATCACCCAGAATCCAGATATATATGATGACCCCCAATCCTTCCGTCCTGAGTGCTACATCGATGGTCAGCCACTCAATGCCAGAGAGATGGTCTTTGGCTTTGGGTGCTGGTAAGCATCTATTTTTTTTTGTTCCATGCACCTGGTGGGACTGCACACTGAATTCAACATGTGTAAGCCTTTGCCCAGGAAAGGCTTTTGGTGATACAAATGTGTGGCTTAGTGTGGTGTCGATCATGGCTGCATTCCATATCTCAGGTCCATCAAGTGAGAAGTTGAACTACACTGCTTTTACCTCAGATTTCATATTGTGAGTAGTGCATTTTGAGATTATTTTTGCTATATTCTGTGTTGTTTGTGCAGCCACCCTGAACACTTTGAATGTACAATTGTACTGAGATCTGAGAAGATACACGACTTGATTCTCCAAACCCCTGCTGCTCAGCAGTTGTAATGGAATTTTCTTGCATGCCAAGTAGGATAATGCTTCCCAAGTCATATAATTGTAAGAGATGTGTGTAAGAGAATTCCTTGGTGCATCAGTGTTTGGATATTCAATTTTTTCGTACTACCCTATACTGTTGCCCATAGAAGGTTATTACATGGATTCTGTGTTTTTCATGTGTTGTAAATAGCACAGAGTAAAGGTTAATGGGCCTTGGGCCAGTGTGATCTACCCTGGCCCCTGGGAAGTTCAGATTCTTCACCAACGCTCCATTTACCCCTGCTGGCCCTGATGCACACAGAGACCAAAAAGACCATCATTGTGGCAGGAGTTATATTTGGTGGAGTGTTGCCCTTATCCTGAGGTTGACGAAGAGCTCATATACATTTGCAAGATGGCTCAAGTAAGTTATGGCTGTTGTGCATGATTGCACTTAATTGAGCACCCCTTTCTCATAACAATGGATCAAAAACTGGTGAAATTTGTTTGGAACAGCAAGCTGGATTCATTTTGTATTGGTCGCATGCCATTCATTTGACCATAAAGCTTTGGTAGAGTGTTTCCTGAAGGGCATGCAAGAGACTATCAATTCAGTTGGAGCTTTGTGATTGATGTTGAATCGACTATACCTGAGTCATGTATGGGCAATATATTGTATTTTTCTCACACATGTTCCTTATTCAGATTCTGCAGATTGTTCAACAGCAAGCTGTTGGCAAGCAGCAACAAAACTAACAATGTGAATTATGTGATGCACTAATAGCATCACATTGTGCAATATACTCACAGCTGGCATTTACATTATGACATCAAATGGCCTGAATCCATTGACGAGTATAGGTCAGTGCAATCAGAGGGCTAGAATTGAATGACAGAATGGCATTTATGCATCCGAGTCCATCATGTTGTTTGTAATTCAAGAGTTATGTGCTGTGACATTATGTGCTGTGACATTGAGGAAGATTGCAAGAAAGACCTGAGGTTTGCTGAGACCCCCCAACTTGAAACACATTACTCAGATGATCATCATCCCCATTGGCTTCAGCAGGCTTATTATTCAGTGGTGTCACAACATGTTGAGGCCCTTCAACACTGGATGCTACTCCTCTTGGTGGGTCTCAACAGATTGGGTGTGCTCTGGATGAACTCAATGCCTTGCTGGATGAGGCCTGGGACGGTCTATGACTCGGAGTAACAGTGGATATAGCACAGCTGGGAGCTGCATGATGACCGCCATGGCTGATAGGGCCTGGGTGCGTACTGCTGGAGCTTGCAAACTCATGGTTTATAGACTGGTTTGGGATGTCCTTATAGAATAATGCCTATGGAACAAGCTGCATGATGGCGAATAGGACCTTAGCCCTGCTGGTCAGCTGCCCATCCCCAAAAAACTTAATATGCCCCAGAACACCACAAATAGCAAAAACCCCACAGAGACAAATCATCCCCCACCAAAACCAGGCCTCCCCTATCAATATTTTGCGACTTGCCACCTCAAACACTTTAGGCACTTCAAAATCCACCACAAACTTCTGATTCCAATTAGCAGAAAATTCAAGCTGCTCCTCAATGTGCAAGCCAACTTGCAAGTGTCACCATTTCCTCGCCCTGGAGTTCATTATTGCTGGGACTGCTGAACTTGGAGAAGATCCTTGGACCTAACTTCCTTTTCCACCACAGTGAATGCTATTCACCCAGCAGATTGTGTGCAACACGTGAGTCTCAGAAAATGCCAGTGTGGGACTTGTGTTGATTTTCATGTGTTCACATCCATCAACAACGATCACTGTCTCCCACGGTTGATCAACATGTGTGCAAGGCTTTGGCTAATGTCGAGCTCATCATCTGTGACGATGAGCATGTGATGATGAGCTTGCTATTTTATTCATACTTGACCCTTTTCCTTTGCTTTTTTTGGTAGTTATCATTGGTATATGTGTATATAGTGATAATAAACAGCTATTTCCACCTTTACAGCTATATCTAGCTTATAGCCTGGTAGCCAAATA